>JANHFL010008210.1:4713-15725 GCA_032468155.1 Oxyrhabdium leporinum
AAGGAAGGAAGGAAGGAAGGAAGGAAGGAAGGAAGGAAGGAAGGAAGGAAGGAGGAAGGAAGGAAGGAAGGAAGGAAAGAAGGAAGATTCTGTGATTATCCAAGGCTGGCAATTATCTGACTCATCTGTTGCTTTCCATTACAAACAAACTTGATTCAAATTCAGAAACAAAAGAACGTCTTTTAAATTATACATTTCTGTTCACTCTGAGTTGAAGGCTATTTTTGTGGGTCTTCTAAAAGCATTATTCTTTTTTTGAATATCTGTAGAGACAAGAAAACTTATTCATTTTAGAACTTGGAATTAAAGTACCATTAAAATAATCTTTAGGCCACAAACCTAGGCTTTATTTGCAGATAGTCCCAAATTAAGCTTCAATTCTGACAAATACTCTACATAGTATATTCAACAAAAAGAATAAAACCTCTGTGCATATATTTTAAATAGAGGTAGTTTGGGGAATTTTACTAAGGAATCCTATTCAATCATAAAATCATGTTGAAGATGAATCTGCTCCAACAATAAAATAAAAGTGAAACAAATTACAGCTTTCATATATTCAGAAGACAAATTAATTTCCCATTTGGAATACTAATTGCACGCTATAGAACTCAGAATTCTATAGTGTTCCTCCTTAGACTGTCAGAACAGAGGGTTTCTTTTGTTGTTGTTACTCAACTAAAATGAATTAAATCTCTGTCCATTATAACAAAGAAAGGCAGAACAGAAACTCATGGAATAGAAGAAAAAATTAATGTGAGCCCAACTATTCTTTTCCTCTCTATGGACATCCCTTGCAAGCAGAGTTTTGAAAGTTGTTCCATCTGTCCTGTGAGGCTTGAACTAAGAAGGAAATGCATTTTAATGAATGTAGTAATAGGCCTTTTGAGAATTTAATTTGACATAATTTTTGTACAGTTCATTGCAAGTGCAATGAAAGCAAAATGGAAAGGGGGAGGGAAATGGGAGTTCTGATATTGCTTATACGCTAAGTATGTTATATTTCCCTGAAAGCTAATGCTATTTGCAAGAAATAAAAAATAGCTTTGCTTCCAGAATAAGAATATGAACACACACACACACACACACACACACACACACACACACATATATGGAAAGTGTTCTTATATTAGAATATTGGAATATTGTAATGGAAGTGAGTCTTCTGCAGGGAGTGTGCATGTCAATGACGTCACAATGGCAAGCACAACTGAGTGATGGAAACCTCTTCCCCTTTAACTTTCTTCAAATGCATCACCCAAACATAAAGGGGGCTTTGGTCATACCTACTATTTTTGATGCGATTAAATTACTGACACACAAATATATACACAAACACACCTTTAGGTGTCCTGAATTGCAGCACACAAAAAAGGACTTGGGTCCAACTCTACAAAGCATGGTCATCTATTTGAAGGCCTCAGAATACACTAAACATTTATGAGGAGACAATGACACAATGACAATGACACAAGAAATGAATTAAGTGGTTTATCAATAGTCATCTGGTACAAACATGAATTTAATATATCACAAGGAATACATAATTATTCTCCCTAGCATGGGTAGATTTGACTTTGGAAAATACTAACATTCTTATATGGAAATCTGAAGATTAATGTAATGGTAATAAAAGAACAGTATGAAGAGAAAACAGGGTTTCTTCAAAGTTTTCTTTCAAGAGTTAGCATCTGGGAAGCACAATGAGAAGGCAAGCATGCTACCCAGTCAGTCTTTGTTAGCACAGTGAGAGGTTTAATATTTCTGTCTAAAATAATTATTCCCAATTTCCTTCTGCATATGCCTGTTTCATACTGATTGTCTATATCGGCTACTGGTAAATGCAAACCTGCTACTTTCTTGAAAATGAGGATAGAAATTGAATATATATTTGTCATTTATTCATACTGGTAGCATGTGAAACAGATTTAAGAACAAGAAAGTAATTCCAAAATATTATGCCTTACAGACAAAAATAGAAAAACAGCAGCCTCATAGCTTTCAAATCAATATATTGGACATAATTAGTGATCCTTTGTAATATACTGATTGGCATTTTGGTCAGTATTATTTATAAATTAAAGCAGAGTAGGCAATATGATGTTCGTAAATAACTCCCTTGATATTTTCAATCACATCTAACTTCCAATATTTTTCCATTTATTTTAATTCTAAAAATATAATATTTAAAATGCCATGGGAAGGCCATGATACAAAGCAAAACATCGATCTTTAGAATTCTTCTTTGTCTTACAATGGTTCTCTAGTCAATCTTGAAAAATAAACATGGTATGCCTACCTGCCAAAAAATGCGGCAAATAAATGTGACGGGGACCGTCATATAGGACTAAAAGAGGTAATAGGGATCAACGTCATCAAAATGGCTTCTAGTAAATATGTGTGATGTGATTGGCCATGACCACAACAGGTGCGGAAAGAGCCTACGTGATGAGCTACCTAGTTTTGGTTATTGTCCATCCTCAATATATGTGAAGCAATGGACATAAATGCACAAACCATGACTGCATTCTGGAATTCTCCCTACCCCAGAATGGATCAATGGCACAATTATGTGTGTATGGTTACACTGCTGAGAACTTTACGAATTCACTTATCTATTTTTCTCAATAGTTTTAAAAAGATTAGATACCTACAATATGGCTCAAAACAATGTAAGGCTGCATTGGGTTTTCTTAATTGGATTTCATCAGAATTAATGAACCTTTACAGGTGTACATCCACTGTACCTTTGTGCTCTCAGTAAGCTTTTTAAAGCCCCTGAATTGATAGCTGTTTACAGGTTATCCTTTTGCATTCGGGCCAGCCCTCAGATTGCTTAAACTAATTTGCAACATGCATTAGTTAAATAGCCAGACAGCATATGAGTGTTTTGTATATTGGCCCTGTGTTTATTTCAATCAGCTTACATAGCAAGTGTAACAAAGACAGGATGTTTCATTTCTGCTTATTCAATCTGCATCTGCTGTCATAGATATACTGTGCCAATTGAAGTTTCAGCCAAGAGATAATTCCAAAGATGAAAAAAGGGACATTTTTTTTAATGTGGCATTCTATGACAATCTATTCTACTCCTGATCTGATATGCATTTTGTGCTCCAGACAACTTATTGAATAAGAGGCTTCCAATTTGGAAATCATGGTACAGATGTTGAGCTATTTAAGAGCTCATAAATCCAGGGATGCACTACTCTAGAATGTCTGAAACTAAAATCCAGCCAATTTTGTCTACAAATGAGACACCTGCCATGCATACAGTAGATCTGAAATGAAGTTATTGACTGACACATAAGGGCAGATGACTGTGGTGAATGGAAGCATCATTGATATGGAGAAGGGGGATTGACTGGTCCAAAAGCTTATGAAAGAATTCAAGAGTTTGCCAAGTCTTCCATGAAGCTCATCTAGAGAAGACTGAGATTCTCACTACCCTATGATAAGCTCTGTGTTCAGGAGAATTACAACCCATGACCAGCAACATCTGCAGGGAGAGTCAGGATGGTGATTGTGACATTGCAACCAAACTCCCATCCTGCTTGCATAGGGATACAACATTAATACATGTACAAAAGACAATGCTACACTCATGACACCATCTTTCCTGTTGTAACCCAGCATCCTTTTGTGTTCTGCAATTCTTCCTCTACCTGAATGGAATACCTGAGTGGCATAAGAGAAGGCTGTAGTGGTAAAAAAAAAGCAAGGGAAAGGAAAAGACACAAAGAAAAGGTAGATAAACATGTTCCTATTTTTTTTAATTAAAACTGTCTCTTTGTTTCTCTGAATTAAATGTCAGAGAATCCTTGATTTGTTATGAGCCAACCTATTCTGACCCTATCAACAAGAATTAGTATTTGTTTCTTAGTAGAAATTAGACATAATTTCTTCCTTAGAAGAATGGCAGACCAAGTTATGGAAATATATGCCAGTGTCAAAAATAACTTTGCATTAAAAGCAAAACAAAACAGGTCTGATTTGGAATTTTTCAGATTAGATGGAAATTCCTGATAATTATTTTTTCCAATTATTTTTTTCTTACATTTCCTCTCTTCTCTAAATCCTGATTTTGCTAAATAGAAACTAAATTGCTCAGCTTGACTCATATTATATTGCAGGGCTAATAATAATTCTGTCTTCACTCGAGACCTTCTTTGCCTTTTGAGCAGGTTGATATGTTAAGTTCTTTGCTACCCTACTAGCATACAATTATAAAGAAACCCCCTTTGGCATTTAATGACAGGTCTAAGGCCCCCTTTATGACAATAAGTTTTTGTTTCTTCTTCTCATTTTTTATTGTTAACTTAGCATATTGAAGCTCATTTATATTCTAAATGTTGCTCACTCACCTTGCCCAGTAATTCAATCCATATGTCTATCACCTCCTTGCAATCTGTTCTTCCCCCATATACTCCTAAATTGTATATTATTAGATTAAATATTTTTGACACCCTGGAACAAATTATATATCTTCACCAGCTGCACCAGTCTCATTCTCCACTTTCACATGAGCAACAAAGTTGCTTGCTAAGTCTTTCGATTCCAACACAGTCAGTACATCCACCCATTTCTGAGAATAAAACTAGCAGAAATATCAGGATTTGAATAAAATCAGAAGCCATTGCTGGAAAATCAATTGCCTCTCTTCCTCACAATGTTAACATTTTCCTGATTGAAAATATTACTCTAAGGTAAACTGCATGGTGGCCATGGACATCAATATGCCCATCAACTTTTGCCTAGTATCCTTCATGCTTTTTCACAAAATTGTTTCCTGAAGGTTTCAATTGCAAAACATTGCCTTATTTATCAAAACATCCCACATAAGCATTCTTAGGATTTATTTTTTTAAAGATGAATAACAGCAGTGTTTGTCACTATGCCTAGCAACCCATTAAAAGAGAAAGAAAGAGGCAAGAAAATGCCCAAGGATCTAAAAAAAGTTGGCAAAGATCTTTCTTACTAGTTTGTCTTCTGATAAATAGGTGCTTTGTGATTTATGACAACTATGGTAGCCATTTTAGAAATAGACAAGCCCTCTCATTCCCCCATTCCCAGAAGCCATTCTATGAACCAATAAGCTACTCCATAACAAGAATCTTATTAAACTGTTCAAAATATATTCATAACAATTTATCAGCACAAAAAAACGTATCTTTCGGTGAATCCACCATTTATGAGATCAACCAATTGAAGACAATGTATTTCTCATATTTCATTCCTTCTTTAATAATGCTATCAGATTTGGACTACGTCCAGGAAGACCACTGAGTGGAGACCAATACTAGAATTTTTGGTGTCTTCTCTAGTGGCAACTTTGAAATCAATTCTTTCTCAAGAATATATTTAATGAATGATTTCTATTTCGGCTCTGTCACTTTCATATGTATTCAATAAGTCGTTTGTTCTGTTTTTTAAAAATATATATTTATTTTGGATGACACTTACTGAACATAAACAATTTAGCCTGAATCTAAATCATTAGCCCAAGTAACAAAATATATTTTACTGAAGCTTCAGAATCATTAGAAATGGGAAAGGGAAACAGAGTGTTGATTTCCTTTCTATTTTCCTTCTTTTTTTTGTATAACAATTGTAGTTGACCTTTGAACATTAGCTTTGTATTCCAAAATGTATTAGAAATCAGGACAAGGCAGAAAAAACAAAATCTGTTTTATGTAATTTGCATAACCATATAATTAAACTGTAGTAAATTAATCAAATAATGTTAATATATTCTCTGAAGCTTTAATAATTTCCCCTTCGTACCATATTAAAAAATCATAATGTGCTGGCAAATTTTAAAAGGGCTCTGAATGTAGCCAAATGTTCTGCTTCTCTGATCTGACTGGTCTTTTTTCTTTTAAAATTCTAACAATTCTCATAAATTGCCCATATTATGAAGTCTCCAGATGTATATCAAGGCTTGGATCAAAATACAAAGAAAAGAACCAGGAGCATAACTGATAGTAAAAAGACTATTGGCCATTAAGGTGAGTCACTGAAAGGGGAAATGTTCAAAATATTTGTTGAAGTTTGAAACTTGAGTAGGGGATGTTCCATGTTTCCTGATATAAATTCCTTGTCGAATCAAATGAGGGATATTATGAAGAGAATAGAGAGCTTATAGGCTTTTCTGTGGATAGAACATGAGACTCCGTTGTCATCCATATAGAGTAAATACAGATGCATATACACTAAAACTCTGGTAAATGCCCAGCACAACCGAATACTGAAAAGCAAAAACATCAGTCTGGCAACCAAATGTAGATTATCCACTATATTGAGTTCCTCATAGCAACCTATGGTTGTGAAAGTTGGACTTTATAAAAACAAGACAGGAAGAAATTGACTTGTTAGAACTGTGGTGCTGAAGATGCCTCCTGCATATTTCTTGGACAGCAAAGGTGACTAACAAGCAGGTATTGGAGTGCATAACACCAGACATGTGACTGGAAGGCAAAATCATGGAACTGTGTCTCACTTACAGTGGCCATGTCATGTGAGGGAATTCACTGGAGAAAGCAATTGTGTAGGGAATAGTTAGCAGGTAAAAGGAAACTAGACTGCCAGAGAAGACAATGGCTGGACACCATCAAAGCTGACATCAGCCAGAACATACAACAAATCAAAGTAGTAGTGCAAGATCAGAAGACGTAAAGAGACCTGACCCATAGAATTATCAAGAGTTGGACATGATTGAATGGATATCATCATCATCATCATCATCATCATCATCATCATCATCATCATCATCATCATCATCTCACCTTCTGGAGACTGGTGGCATGTATTATGTTAATGTCTTACATCAGGATAGTTACAGTGCATTCAGAAAGTATTCAGAGCCCCCTTCACTTTGGACAATTTTGTTATGGTGCAGCCTGATTTTACAGTTGTTGAAATTCATTTTTTTCCGTTTTTAATCTACACTCAGTATCCCAGAATGACAAAGTGAGAACAGAATTTTAGAAATTTCATTATAAGGTACTGAATGTAGATTAATAAGAAAAAAAATGAATTTCAACAACTGTAGAATGAAGGGGGTCTGAATATTTTCTGAATGCAATGAATGTGAAGGATGTCTGTTTTTGTTTTATTTAATTTCATTGTACAAGGTGCAATGACAATAAAGTAAACTATAAACTATGCTTTTCCATGTTATATATTTTCAAGAGCATACTACTGCCTGGATTTTTAATCAGGGGAAGACAACCAATTCCAAAATAAAATAGACATCATATTTAGCAGTCAGAAGAAAACCTTCAGCAATAGGTAAATAACGGATAGATTGGATAGACCTATGAGAACTGAAATATAACTTAAAAGGGCACAATCCTCATCCACATAAAAGTACAATACAATAAGACTTGAGGATTCTATCATCATAGTCAATCTCAATTAAAGGTGTTGTAAACATCTCGTAGCATTGATTTCATGGTCTGTTCTACTTAATGGGGATGACAATAAACTTGCAAGTCTGATTGTGTGGACCTTCTCCCCCTTCTTATGGTTCATTGCATTAGGGAGGTGTCTGTCTGAGCTGCTTCAAAATATTACCTGGAGATTCTGGACTTAAAAAAATGTTTACCCCTTATCACCTTGGCAACAGAACATGCATATTTGTATCAAGTCATTTCCCTTACTCTCTATAGATTGCGACCAGTGACATTTCTACATTTTGCTTTCTCTACTTGCTCATTATTCACTGGTTTATAGAACACCACCAACAGAGAACTGCCAGCCATAAAGTTGGATACATACTACACATTGCTTCCATGTTAGTATGAAGTACGTACAAACGTCTTGCCCTGGCTGAAGTACAGTTCATTTAAAATCTGATGGGTATAACAGTGAGTTGTTGTTGTTTTTTTCTTTGTGTATACAGAATAGGATATTTTATTATGTTGTTTGATTATTTGGGTTTTTTGCTGAGATTGTGCAGATACATTGTGTCTGATCGGTGGCTAGGGGCATTGTGAAGTAAACCACAGGAAATGTACCTGTGCTAAAGCACTTTCAGTGTCAATATCCCTACCAATACTGGATAAAACCCAGAATAATATTAGGTACATAAGATGATTTGAAAGATGTGGCTTGACAATTTTTATTACATTACAATGGGCTCGAGATTTATAAGTTTCTACTACTGCATCAGCTTTTTAAAAAGAATATGCTTGTATGAATGTCTCTTTATATTACTTTGTTTTTATTTTATTTATTTGAAATAAATTATCCACTCCTTTACATCAGATTTCAGGGCCATGTACATGTACAGCATAAAACAAATCTTGTCCTCACTGGTCAGCTAAATAACAATGGTTTTCAAAGCTATTGTGTTGTCTGAATTTAATCCAGTAAAAGTAAGCCCTGTTTTCTTAAATTGCTTAGCTTTAGAAACATAATAAAAGAATTGGGGCTTTGTTGCTTTTTTTACCCTCAAATAGCAATAAAGTATCACATCCAAAAGTGTTTTGCCTATCACAGATATAAAAAAATTGGTGCATTAAAATTCATGTAGTCATGATATGGGTATATAATTTTGTAACAGTAACTATCAATCATCAACTGATAACCCTAACCCTAACCTTAACCTTTTGGCTGGAAAAAAGTGCAAGACAGTTGAAATGACTGGTGTGCAAAACTCGATGGTAAGCAAAAGAAGCCACAAAGTCCAACAATTGCTGACTGAAATCAGGCTACAATAAGATAGATCTTAATAAGATAGATTTTAATGTTATCTAAGACAATGATAGCCTAACTAAAAAAGGTGATAATGATATAGAGACTTTGTCTTCTCTAAAACCTATTCCAAGATTATTTCATCTGATGACTTTATTAATTCATTTAATATATTTGGTTGAATAGAAACAAAATGGGAATAAGTGCTTTTCCAATGTGGTCTCAGCTTCAGAGTGTCTGCAGATTCCAATGATCAGAATGATGAAACAAGATTCACAACATGACAGGAGCGCTGCCCCTTATGTACTTGTGTTGTATACCATGACCCAGTTTTACAAAGGGTGGAGTCTGTATCATGAATATTCAAATTCAATCTGCAAATGTGACCCTGAGTGTTATGTATCGGTAATATGAGAGCCATTTCTCTCTATTTTGAATTCTTCCCTAAAGAATCTTAGGATGACAATTGTTATTCACACTGTATCTAAAGGGCCACAATTTCTGAAAGACTGCCCTACAAGCATTCAGGTAATAAGATTTTAAATGTGGCAAAAATAAATGTGAGAAGGCATTACAACTTAAATGTTTACTGAAAACTATTTAGAAGTGGGCTGTATTTTTACAATTATTTTGTCATCTCCTGTTTCTTAATATCTTCTTTCTCTTATTAATATTTTCTTCTAATAGTAAGATGCCATTAAATCCTCTGCTCTTCTAGGTTTGTCTGCTTTTACCTCTCCTATTCTATTATAACCTAGGGTCTTAATTTTCTCTTTTTTATTCATAGCGAGCTGTGTTGAAGCTAAATAGCATATTGTTAATATTGTAATAATGAACTATGAGTATATGGTGCTATTCATCACAGGCATTCAGCATGCATTACAGAGGTGTTTATATTCCTTGATTCTGCATACAAAATTGAAAAGAGAGGCATCAAATGTCAGTCCCAAGCCTGCTTTCTAAACTCTAATTTATTGTACCTATCAAAATTTTTGCAATTATTTATTAATACATTACTACATAAAGATTAGCATGTCTTTCATCTTCTGCTGTTTCTAAGTAAAGTACGGGCGGAATCTGTGAAATTGATTTACATATCTTCCAGCATGGAAGTGTGTGCAGAGCCCAGAACAAAAATATACTCCTATTAAAAGGAATTCTTTATTTAAAATGAAATAACTTGCAGCCCCAAGTCTCCTTTTAATGGCCCCAGAAAGAGCCTTTTGCTATAATTTTAATTCTCTGACACAAAGACAACTTAAATGCTCAAGGCCATGATAACCGTGGGCTCATCCCAAATTATTGCTGGCCTGGCACACATAGTTAGAATCAAGACAGGAGCTCTGCTCATCTGAGGTAAGGGAATGTTCCAGCAAGGAAAGATCTTGAAAGAGAGACTAATCTGCCCTCTCTTCAAAAAGACAATCCTGGATCTAGAGGTAATAGATAACAAAAACTGTATCTTTGCTACAATGTTGGGGGAGGGAGTACTAAGTAAGAAAGTGGCAATTTATAGAGTGCTCTGGAGGATATAAATTAACTGGTGCAAACGAATGTGGTTTCAGGCCTAGGTATGGGATGCAAACCACACACAGGTCACTTTCATGGAGGATTTGGGGCACAATTTAGATTTGGGGAGTATGACCATCCTTGCATTCCAGGAGGTCTCAGTAGTCTTACAGAGTCTCTGAGTAGATTACTGACTAGTCTCAGTAGTCGTACTGAGAGTACGAATCACACTCTCCTTCTTGACTGTTTCCAAGTTTTGGGAGTAGGAAATGCCAGGTTATGATGGTTTCATTCCTATCTGTTTGGGTGGATGCAGAGGTGAAATCTAGCCGGTTGGCACCAGTTCAAGCAAACCGTTAGGGAAAATTTTGATTGGTTTGGAGAACCGGTAAATATCACCTCCAGCTGGTCCCGCCTCTATCTGCCCACTCACCGCTCACCCCGCCCCCTGCTCACCCCGTCCCAGTGTCTCTGCCGGCCTTCCGACGAGGATGTGGGAAGTTGGGCCTGAGGCCCAACTGCTCCTGATCTGCCTGCCTGCGTAAGTAAGCTACTCCTGCCGCTTGCCTCCCTGTCCCTTCCCACCCAGCGCTTCGTCCCCGCGCGGCCTAATAGCTAACTGCCCCCCCGGTCCCCGGAACTTGCCTGCTGCCACCACCACTTGCTTCGCTTCCCATCCTGCGCTGCGTCCCCACACAGCCTAGCTAGCTTCCCCGCCCCCGTCCCCGCCACTTTCCACACTCACCCTGGGAACTTCAGCCTCTGAAAATGCCTGCCGGTTGAATGGAGATGGATTCCCAGGATCG
>JANHFL010008210.1:15825-29241 GCA_032468155.1 Oxyrhabdium leporinum
ATTGACCTGGGAGGAGGAGGAGGAGGAGGAGGAGGAGGAATGAAATAAAAGAGTAAAGTTTGTTCCCTATGTTTGGAGAAGGAAAAAGAAGTTAATAAATATTGAGAGTGGAAATTAAAATGTTACAAACAAAAACTTAAGTATAAAAATAAAACTGTAACATATTTCAGTTTTCGTAAGATAAGGAATAGACATTTTAAAAATAGTGCATTGCATTGCAGTATAAGAACAGATTTTTTAGATCAAATACAGTATAACTTAAAATAAGGAAATAAATAGAAACACAAGAAAATTTTGGCTTTTAATTTGCTACAGAGAGATACAAAGTAAAATAAATAAGCACAAGTCCATAAAAATATAGATATAGAGGTAACAGTAACATCTTTTTTTTTTTTTAAAGCATCCTTGTTTATGTAAAAAATAAAGTCAATTTTGCAACAAAACATTATTTTCCTAATGGGAGCGGAATGTGACCTGCAAGATCTGTTCCATCCCTAAAAAGGATCTGTAATGTGAAGTGTAAGATTTCTGCAGATACTGAACCATGAGAGATTTCTAGTTTTGAGTCTTTGCTATACTGTAATCTCTTGGAAAGAAGCTTCTGAAATATATAAAACTGAAATGTTCATTTCAAAGATAGGCACTTTGTAGAGGAAGGTGGCTGGCTGGCTAACTGGGGAATTCTGGGAGTTGAAGTCCACCCATCTTAAAGTTGCCATCAGTGAGAAACACTGGATTAATTTATCAATACGGAGGCAGGAGAACACTGTACACATCAGTAGCTGAGTACAAAGAGTTAGTCATTACCTTTCAGTAAAGGAGATGCAATATTTTCAAAGGCACAGTAATGCATCTACCACAAGCTCAGTGGTTGTTCCTTATAAATTGAATATTCTTTAATTTGTGCATAAGAATTTAGGAACACAGTTTAAACCTAATTCTCCAATGCATTGTTGAACCACATTCCTAAACTAAGAAATGTATTTATGAAAACTTTGGCGCTATCATTCATAGATTATTGTAAAAAAAAAATATTGTAATGAGTTCTTGGAAAGATACTGAATCACCAGATGTCAAAAGTTGATTTTAACAAATATAAACAAATGTAACAAATGTTTCAGCCTTTGAATTATAGCCAGTCATCATTAAGTGATTACCTCAATTAGTGAGTGTTCACAAATACAAAGATAGTAAATTGTACTAAAAAAACAAATAATTTTCTTACTAGTGTGCACATTTACAACCAAATTTATGTACCTCGCAAACTCACATGCCAGAGTGAGAATACACAAGAAAATTTTATCTAAAAGAAATAGCAGCAATCAGCAATCTTCATAGCATCTCAGTCACATTCACTTAGTGACCATTTCACTGAAATGAATTGTAGTCATTAAATAAGAGACTGTAACTCTTTATTGATACCATGAAAAGACTAAAGTATGCAATTGTACCTTGCTAACCTGTAATTATCTGTTAAAAAGTTGAACTGCAATATTTCTTAATTATATATACCCATCTGCTGTATTCTTTTATGTTTTTATATTTTGGTAGTTGGGGTTTTTTTGTTTGTATCTCCTCCTTCTAAATTTATGGGGTGGTTCCTTTGTACTTTATATGTTTTCTTTTCTTTTGTTGTGTATTAAAGCAATAAAATCTATAAAAATATGTGGATTTGCTCAGGAGGATAGGGAGGGAAGATAAAATTGAAACAAACTAGCAGTGAAACAAACTGAATTTGCCATCTTCTCTCAACTGTTCACTTTCTGTCACAGTAAATTGATCTTGTTTATGTGCATCAGAAGCCTTTAGATCACTCATTTCAAGGCAAAAAGTAGCAGAAACATTAATAATACTTCTTCCTTTGCAAAGTGAATAGGGTTTTCAGATCCTGATCCCAAGGTTCTTGACCCTTTTTTTAAGAATACAGAAGGAAGAGTTTTACTGGATGGTGTTTTCGTATCAAAGCAAAGTCTTTGCAGGAGAAGTTTATACTAATGAAATTCCTTCTTCTGTGCAATCTTTAAAGGTGAGATTTGGAGCTCTTCTACTACAGTGTTTGGAAAGTTAAAAGCAGATGAATCACCTTCTTCCAAACCCTCCCAGGTGCACATCAGGATGGAAGGGAGGAGGGGTGAATATCATCATCTTCCCTCCCAGCTTCAGCTCATTCCTCATACGATTATTATTTTTTAAGTTGAACAATTTCTTTCTCCTGCAAAACAGTGAAAGAAAAATCACCCATTTATTGCTAGGTTTCTATCTGGCCTTTCCTTCAGGAGCTAAAGGTGGCTTACATGGATTCTTTGTTTCATTCCCACAAGAACTATTCACAGTATGATTCTTTCAATGTTTCAGCAATGTGATGTGGTGGAAGATGAGGAAAATTATATTTTAAACCACACAACTAGAGACGCCATTTCCGAACTATGGAAAGTAATCATTCCTCTCTATTCTGCTTTGATGAGATCCCTCCTCAAGTACAAGGTGTGGTTTACAAGGCTACTGTATAAGGAGAATTCAAAGAAACTGAAAGATATTCAGAGGATGATGAGAGGACCAGAAATAATGAAGATTGATAAAACTGAGTATGTTTACATTTTTTAAAAAAATGTGTTGGTATGGGAGAATATGATAGCACTATTCAAATATTTCAAAAGAGTCACACAGTAGAAGATTAAAATCTGTTCTCATATTCAGACAGCAGGATACAGAGTAATGGATTTAGCTTACAGGAAGGAAAATCCACTTAAATGTTAGGGGAAAAGCAGTGTTCAACATAGCAAAAAGTGCCTGAACAGATGGCAAGTTCGCCTTCATTTGAAGGATGTGCTTCCTTTCCTTTATTGAGCAGAAAGCTGGACTTGATAGCTTACATGGCTTCTTATAAGTCTTAGGACTCCATGACTAATCTAAAGTCTAGCAGTGAGCTTCCTTGGTTGGTGGGAAACACAAATCTGTGTCTCTTCAGACCTATCCTAATACTTAATTACAATACCACACTGTTGTGGTATTTGGATGGGTCTGGATGGGTCTAAAATATGCATTTTCTCTCTTCGTATACCCTCCACATGTCAATATTCTGAAGCTGGAGTGGAACTCAGTTGTGAATATTTTTGCAGCAGATATCTAAGTTTTGCTCTTGTCTGGTCTGCCCTGTGGCCTTAGAGATACAGAATAATAGCTGTTATTCTGGACTGAAATAATTATATCCTGCCTTTTATTAAAAAAAAAACATATTCAGTATATCTAACATGTACAAGAAAATAAGGATAAAATATAGCAGCATTAAATACATAAAATTAAATGAGATTAATTATGCATAGTCTAAATTTCTTTTTTACAACCCTGTAATACCAAAACAGCAATAATATATCAAATCTTCATTTTTATCATCATATACATACTAAGTATCTAAGGGATTAAATTTTGGATATCCATCGACTATTTTTTTTCCTTAGCTATATAGAACTAGTGCTTTCCCCCCCCCTCATCTCTATATTTATTCCTTCTTTATATTTTCCTATTAGCATGCACGTCTTATTCATTCATTCACTCATTTCCTATAACAATTTTACAGGTTTGATATGCTGATATAATTTTATGAAAGTAAATATAATTAAAATATATTTCTTAACAGTAATGGCTTAGAATTTTTGCACAGGTATATATATAAATGTCTCCAATGATTTCTCTTCTCCAAAATATGGGATGCAAAGGCTGGAAAATCCAATATTCATATATCAACAATGAAAACTTGTTGGCACAATTTGGAATCTCTCTCCCAATCCCTCAATGTAAGAATTATGTCTGTTTCTACAATTCAAATCTCTTGATGAATATGCAGTTTATTCTAATAACAGCAGGAAGGGAAAGAAAATTGCTGGTGAATAACAACTCAACAGTGGAGAGAATTCTCTGAGTAATGTTAGTGGGCACACTTAAACAACAGACAAATAAGCAGACAACAAAAGCAGATGATTTTTTCCTACTGACATTTTGGTGGAAAGTTGCACTCAGTTCCATTTCTGAAAAAAATCCTAACTTACCAGATATCCTGATTTTTAATTCAAGAGTACAAGGATGTTCTTTATGCCTCATTGGTCAATGTAGAAAAAAATCTTTCTGACAAGCCACATGATTTCTCTGCTTATTCCTGAAGTCTTTTTCTATATTGTTTCCTTCTGTCTGTTCCTTGCCTCTGGCCTCATTCATGTTTCCCATTTGCTCCAGCATGAGGATAGGGCACCCGCTGTTTCTAGACAGCAGGAATGGATGATATTGTCTTATGTGAGCTGATTTATAAACTGGACTTAGGATAAGAAGAATGATTGCAGGAATTAGACGGGTATAATTTAATGAAAAGGTAACATAATAACAGTGTTCCAAATTTGAGGAGCTGCCACAAAGAAGAGGGGGTCAACCTAGTCTCCAAAGACTTGAGGGCATAACAAGAAGCAATGGATAGAAACTAATCAAGGAGAAATTCAACATAGCACTAAGGAGAAATTGCCTGACAGTAAGAACAATTAATCAGTGGAGTGGCTTGCCTTCAGAAATTGTGAGTGCTTCATCACTGGAGGTTTTTAAGAGGAGATTGGGCAACCATTTTTTTGAAATTGTACAGAGTTTCCTGTTTGAGCAAGGGGTTGGATTAGAAGATCTTCAAGGTTCCTTACAACTTTGTTATCCTGTTAAACTTGTGTTTCTGTCCTGTCCAGCCCTAACTTTCTTAGAATATAACCTTCATCCAGGTTTTCCTGGTCATCAACACTAATGGTTCCCCTTCACTAGTGCAGGTAGGGCAATCTAGTCCACCAGTCACACTTCATTCTCTCTTATTCAAACACCTCACTACCAACTGGTTGTTATGTGATCTGGCAGGTATTTCTTCCAAACTCTGCCCTCTGATTTATTTTCACAGGGCTGCCTGTCATGAAAGGTGAGACCTTTCATTGGTGGCTTATGTATCAGGAATGCGATAATGAAATGCTGGACATTTCATCATTTTGGTTGTTAACTGAATGAAACAGATAGTTTTGTCAAATGTAAATCTAAAGATGGCTTTAGAAGGAAAAAAAAACCACCAAGGAATATGATGCATCATTACTCAACTCAACACTGATACCCTCTCAGGTCCTACCTCAGCCAGCATTGACCCTTTTTTGGTTAACAAAGGTGCCAAAAGGCAGGGCAAAATTCCCAGCCTCAGATTGCTACACTCAGGCTAAATAAATGCCTTCTAAGCAAACAGCATGATGGTGGCTGTGCAAATAAGCCTGGTGCCTCAATTTTGGCAACCACTGTGCAAGCATGATGGGGAGAGGATTTAGTTTGTGCAGAGTCTACCTTCCATTACTGGAAGCAACTTCACCATCTGGCTTTGTGCTTTGTGAATACCTGCTCTTCAGTCCAATAGCTTTGAGGTCAGCGTGTTCCTGACTAGGTCTCTGACTAATCCTTTGGTACTTTTCAAGCTATTGTGTAGCATTGGATTATGGACTGTCTATTCAGACTATGCCTTCTCAGCCTCTAGTAAGCTGTTGTATGCATGCACACTCTCTCTCTTGCTTTCCCAACTTTTCTGTTGCCTCTGTTGTCCCAGGTTCTTTTACATGCATTGGACTTGCATGTAGGTCCAATGAACCACACCAGTGGAAAGGAATAAGGAGCAAAGGAATAAGATTTTTATTTGCAAATAAAAATTTTGCCCAGAAGCAAAATGGGCACATTCATGCTCGAAGTGGATCCTCTTTTATAAAATTCAAAAGCATACATTGCCATGAACCAATCATAGGAGCATACATTACCATAAACCAATAATGAAAAGCAATATCATGCATACATCACACACATATAATTAGTAGTCATAGTAACAAATTTCAACCAAGGATTAGATTCAACTAAAAGTTAGAAGTCATGCTAATTTGTCTATTTGATCACTAACAGTCCTAAATAATCAAATCCCCTTGATGAGCAGGTATTCCTAAGGAAGAGGCAAATGGTTTCATTTTCACTACTGCTGTCATCTCCTTCTAACAATGGGTCAACCAGAAGTCAAGGCACTTCCAAAAAGCTATTGCTATGTACTAGGTATTAATAAATGCATGATTAAAATACATTAAAATGGGATGCTCCACTACCTCCTCCTGTCTATCTGCTGCCACCTCTCTGGACAAGCCTTCTAGATGTTTTTAAATGCTGAGAAAGTTATAAGGAAAGAGAAGAAGAAAACAACAAACTTGGACTCAATTGTGAATGGACTCAATTAAAAAGTGTTGAAAGACCTTAAGGACTGTATTTTCATCCAGGAAAATATATCTATGTGGTCACTAAGACCCAGTACTAACTTTATGGCTGACCATTGTAATCATCATCTGTCAATTTCCTTTCTAGACCAACTGGCAGAAAGAACTTAAACATTGTAGTCCTCCATCTTCAAAAGTCATGCCCTTAGAACAGAAAACAATTAGTACTTCCTTTCCTGACATGAATGGGCTAGGAAAGGAGCAGAGGAATCTACCAATGACATTAACTTCCATTTAGACAGAATACCAGGCCATGACTCTGGTCAAAGTGGAGGAAGTGTTGGAATCTGAAATGGATTTCTTAAGTCTGTTTCATTTCCAGTTGCTTTACACACGGGAACCAAGCAGCTCAAAGCTGTGGTGCAGAAAAGCCTTCTGTCTCTCTCCAGTAACCACTTGCAAATGGAAGAACGTGTTCTCATTGATTCAGTGAATGAATCAATGAAGTCAAAGAGAAACAGATGCTTTCTTCCCATCTATCCATTTGTCCCTAACAAGTCTGTGAGGTATGTTATTTTGAGACCCAGTAAGTTTGTGATATAATGCAAATCTGAAGTTTTTCCTTTGGATTTGCAGGGAGAAATAATTTGTGGAGGTCCCATTAAGATAAATGAGACTCCTCTCCAGGAATCAGAGCCTTGAGATGTCAACTCTCTCTTCCAATATGGTAAATGGCAAGCACAAGCTGCTCTGCTGAAACAGGTTTGTTCTGCCTTTTTGTGCAGAGAGAGAATGCAGTCACATGCTGGGAGGGGACAGATCTCATAGCTTTTGCTGAAGGTTCTTGATGATATCATGAAATATGCAAAATATGTACAAATATAACAGCCAAGAAGGTGAGTCCCAGTTTAAATATCAACCAACAAGACAAAGGCAGATTGCCAGCTTCTCTTATCTAGTGAATGCTTTGTCTCCCAAGCTGGGGAGAAGCAGATATTCTGTCTGAAATTCACTCCTTGTGTGAAGATTCACACAATGCAGCAGGATAGCAGGAAAAAAAAAGTATTGGCAAATAGGCCAAGGAGGTGGAGGCATCCATAGGGAATGAGGGAAGAGTCTAAGTACCATTTGAAAAGAGAGGTCAAAGCCATGCTTGTGTAATTGTATTATGGTTATATTTATCCAGTCATTTTCAAAGGTAGAGCACAGTGAAGTAATAAAATCAAGACTGCAACCTTAAGTGAAGAAGTGTATTTACACACACATAAATTCCAAAGAAAATTCTCCTTCTCTATGGTTTGCACAGAGGAAATTGGCCACTGCAACCTGCCTCTCAATAAAAGCAAAATGTAACAAGAAATTAATTATTTCAATCCATCACCTGCCCCTTCTTTTAGAATATTTCATTTCATTCCATCCCACCTTGTTCTACTCTTTCTCCCAAAACCATTGTGTTAAGAGTTATTTAGACCTCTCAAGAATTCATGACAAAATGCTGCCTAGCCTCTGTTTAAATATTCCAAAAAAGGAGAGTCTATCACCTCCCTGTATCATCAATTCCAATATCACAACTAGTCTCAGAAGTATTTCCTAACAGTCAGCTGCAATCTGCTTCTCAGCAACTTAAAAACTTTATTCTGTGTCCTACACACTGGGGCGATATAGAAGTAATTTTGACCTTCTGTGTATTCAAATTGCTTTTAAGTTTTTGAAGAGTGTTATGATATCCTTTCCATCTTAATCTTCTTTTCTGAAGGCTAAGCATATCCAGATCTCTCAATCTCTCTTTCTAAGATTTAATTTCTAATAACCTGATCAATCTGCTTTCAGCTGGCCTAGTTTCTCTGAACATTTTTTAAAGGACAAGGCTCAGAACACAAGTCTTCGCTTCTTTCCTTCCGCAGCCAATGGCCAGGAAATTATTCTTTGGTTGTTTTGCTGTTCTAGTATTCGTCTTTACAATCCATACAGAACACTCTCATTACTGATAGGATTTCTAAAAAATATTTTCTTTCTTTTCATATTTTTCCTACTTTCATAAGCCATAAGATTTTAAAGGCTTGTTTACATCTTCTTCCTGATTTTAAGTAGCTTTATGTTTCATATCAGAATGTTTCATATCAGAATTCATTCTTAGCCTTTACCTACAGATTTTTATGATTGGTCACAAAGTCAGCCAGATGTTCAGAGTGGATTTGGCACTTTTATCCACCTATTGAGTCCCTTCCATGGACCTGGGATAGGCAGATGTCCTTGCAGAATGTAAGCTGTTCCAAATAAAGCTGTCTTTTGCATTTGATTGATGATGTTTTCATCAAAGCTAATGTTGTTCAAGTGGTGCTCCAGATGTTTTGGGATTGCACCCAAGTTGCCTAATACTATCCGTACTAACTTTGCTTTCTTTTGCCACAGTCCTTCTACTTTTATTTGCATGTCTTTGTATTTTGTGATTTTGTCCAGTTGCTTTCTCTTGCTTGGAGGCAAATGGCATTTCTTGGACTTACTCCCATGCACCATTGCTGCAACTTTGACATGCCATTGTTTGCAATCAGTCTGTGCAATCTTCTTGCAATAGCTGACTAGGTGGTCCACTGTTTCTTTAGCTTCTTTGCAAAAACTGCATTTGCTTTGTTGCCTTTGCTTCTCAGTTCTGGCTTTGTATGCACTAGTCTTATTCAGGCAGAATTAGTGTCTATGTCTCTGTCTTCAACTTTCCTGCTCTTACCCATTGCCAGATCTTGTTGTTATCCGCTTATTATTTTGATTTAATATAGATACCCATTCCAAGATTTTTCCTATCTCCAGTTTATCATGTACAATAAGGCTAGGGAACAGAACATAACTAAATGAGGAGAATGATATCAGATTAAGGAGCTCTAGAGAAGGGAAGCCCTTCCAAACTCCCACATCTACTTTCTTCTGTCTTTTGGGCATTCCCCATCTTGGATGGATGTTAGGACTGCTGTAGAAATAAGGAATCATTCAAGGGCATGGTGAAAAGTATTAGAATAATGCATTTTGCTATGATGGTTTGGATCAAATTTTCTGTTTTTCACAAACAGAGAAATATTTCAGCATCTTTCAAATGAAAATAAATATGCCAGCAATAAGGAAAAATAAAGAAATGGAAATAGAGAAAGGATTTGTTAGCAATTTGCCTTTGCTACGTCCTGCCAATCTTTGTCCTCAAAGACTAAGGAGCTAAACTTGACTTGAATCTATTATTTAGTTGTTGGTGATGATTTTGTCATAATAACATAATTACCAGTATATGTGGAACGTGAGTTGACTGCAAGTTACTTGGTTTTCAGAGTGAAAACAAAATTAAACTTCTATTGAGTTATGTGCAAAACATAAGCTTGTCTTGAAACAAAGTACCTTGAGATATTACTTCTCTTTATCTGTGTATTATGGAAAAAATACTGTAGAATCTCAGCTTCAAAATAAAGGAAATACATACTGTGTGAGCTATAATTATTTTTTAATACACAGTCCAAATAGCAGAAGTATATCTTAGAACTAGTAATGTTACATTAACTATTATTCTTAAGCATAAATGTCTCATGTAATACAAAAATACAGAGAAGCAATTAATTAAGAAGGAATATAAAGGCAGACCCAACATTACTGAGATGATATCAGAAAGAGTGAAATTTGGAAAAAACTGAAACTGTTGAAGAATGTTAAGTACAGTAAAAAGAGCTTCAAATAGCTTTAAAGTAATAATATGGGGAAAAAGAATAGCTATCTCAGCTGTTCATTGAACAAGACAAAATGCCTGCAGATAATAAACAAGAAGCAGAGTTACTCATTTCTATTTTTGCTTAGACTTCCACAATAGATATGCGCAGAATCATGCAACCTTTAGAAAGAGCATGAAGGGCCAGATGAATTGCCTGCTGATCTTCTGACTTCAATATTATGCATTATTTTTGAGATCCTGAAGAATGGGAGAATGCCAAAAGTTTGGAGGAAGCCTGCCTATTTGAAAAAGGGGTGAAAGGAAGATGCAGGAAAGGACAAATTCTAGAAGGTATTCAAAAGTGATCGGTCTGTAAGCATTTTCAAAACAAGGTGAATATCAGCAGAAATTAGTATGGATTTATCAAAATCAAATCTTACCAAACATATTTTTTATCATGAAAAGTTACATGCAGCATGTTAGTGTAACTATGTTAGACTAACGTGCTGCAGATGTAATATAGCTTCGTTTGAGCCAATAATTTGACAAATATTTCCACGACATTCTGATTAGTGACCTTATTAAGTACAGGCTGTATGACAAGTCACTCAAAAATTGTGCTCAAAGGTTGCTTCTCAATAGTTCCTCATCAAACTGGATTATGCTATTGAGTGCCAAAAGATTCAGTTCTGGACATTTTTGTTAATGATTTTGAGAAGATGAAAGGCTTGCAGAGTACACAAAAATGGAATAATAGAACAGAATAGAATAATAACTTTATTGTCACTTTGAATATACACTAACTGGCATACATTAAAACGAATTTTTGTTGCATACAGCTCTCAAAGGATCACCATCTTGAATATACACTACATAAACATGACTAAATAAATAAATACAAAATTATGTATATATCCACACATAGATTAGCATAAGATTAGCAAAAATAGATAGGCATAAGAAAAGAAAAATTAAAAGCTCTTGATAAGTTAGAGAACTTTAATTTCTCTGAAGTTCAATAAAGATGCATGGTGGGGGGGAGAAAAATCAAATATAATTTTATTTTTATATTGCAGCAGAAGTGTATTTTAGAAACCAAAAAAACATTTCGCTTTATTCTATGCTGATCAAACCAGGGGTGGGCTGCTGGGGATTCGCAGATGTTCGGGCGTATCCTTAGTGACGAGTTCTTCATATTTAACCTGGCTTAAGTTTTACTGAACTAAAAAACCTAAAATAAGATATCCACTACTAAAATAGTAAAAAGCAAGAAATCAATAAAAGTTGTTTGTTTGTTTTTTCCTTAGCAAATATACCGTAAGCTTTTTCCATCACACTGTGCGACAAGATTAATGAGAATGAGCTACTGTGGTCATTGTAAGTTTTTCTTATAATAGCTCTGAAAAATCCTGCACAGCTGCTTCTGTCAACACATTTCAGTACAATAATATAATGTAGAACAAATGTGTATCTGCAAACCTAACAAATTTTCTGCTTCCAATAAACCTAAAGATGGAACAGGATAGCCAAATAGGAAATGCAAAGGTCCCAAAATAAGTAGTGTACAGATTGCAGCTCCTCATAGTATTTTCTGCTCTCTAGACTTTAGATTTTCTGCTCTCTAGACTTTAGACTCTCTAGACTCTAGATTTTAATGGTTTAAATAATTCTGAAGGTTAAAGGAATATGAAGCCAGAGATAACTTTTTTTTCTGATATGTATCCTTTCCCATTCTGGGTTTTCTTTTTCTTAAATTGGAAAAAAACTTTGCACTCTTGGCTAAGATCAAAGGAAGAATAACAGTTCTATGTGGTCAGATATCTAGAGCTTTAGGAAGGCAACTTGCTTCTATGAATGGAAATGCCTAAAGGGGAAAAAAGCATGCATCAGACTTTTGCCTGTTGTGAGAATTTGTTTCGAATATTCTGAAAAGGTACTTTAGAGTAGTGACATTCAGACTGGCTCCTTTCAGATACCCAGATGTTCCAACAATATCATTCTGAATGTTCATATTGGCTTGTAATTTTAAGATAACTTGTTGTAGCCTATAGCCATGAAGGATATCTATTGCTATAGAACCACAAAAATAAAGTCATATGAAACTCTTTAGATTCACTGTTTCAGAGCAACTATCCCTATTCAGCAGAAGCTAAGAAAGCAATGCCAGAATTGGAGTGATGATCTATCACATTTAATTTATAGCACTTCACTGGGTTAGGAAGTAAATGTTTGATGTTAAGGAACTAATAATATTTAAAAGTTGTGAGAATATTCTATCAGAGCTTTAATCCCAAACAATATGATGTGATCTGCCAGTGAACTTTGTTGTGATATAATAGATGGACTCATCTAACAGCTATCTTTTAAAATTCTCCATCTAAAATCTCGCATGCAAAATATATACATTTGGGGAAATATATTTTTAAAAAACCTGTAGTTTCAAATGCTTCACTGATTAATTAGTTAATCATTAGATTAATCATTACAACTAGAGTTGAAATTATATTACTTCCTGTTTTAAATGTTTACTTTCATCTACCAGAATCTGGGACATTAATTAAATTGAATCATATGGGATTTACATTTTTAAACTTGTTAGGTATTTATTACCAGAAAACAAAGCTGCAACAAATAAATATCTATATATTAAAATACAGATTTT
Organism: Oxyrhabdium leporinum; assembly: GCA_032468155.1. Lineage (NCBI taxonomy): Eukaryota > Metazoa > Chordata > Lepidosauria > Squamata > Cyclocoridae > Oxyrhabdium > Oxyrhabdium leporinum. The sequence continues at coordinate 28,415 of JANHFL010008210.1, forward strand.
TTTAAAGGAACAGGAAATCGTTCTATTTTGGCTTTAAAATTTTGTACATACATTCCATGGAGAATGTATCTTTGAAAATGTGATAGTCCTTTGCAGATAGTTCATCTGAAATTGGAAGGGTAAAAAGTCTTCTGAGACATCTAATCAATCAGATAAGCTCTATCTGAGTGTCGCCAGATGAATATGTACACCAAAAGCCATCATATGTTTTTCAAGAGTATTTTTGCATGCCAAATATATTAATTAGTTTCAGATTATGGCCAATATTAGTGAAGAAAATGTAGAGAATGATGATAACTGGGAGGATACTACAAGAGCTATTAATCTCATATTTCAAGAAGGGGAGTTAATTGCTAGATCAGGCCTCATAGAAAACAACTCTCTGCTTTGAATTAAAGAGTGTTATACAGAATATATAACATTTTCTGAAGCATGTCAACTTATGTACTGTAAACAGGATGACTAAAATAAGCTGTGATTCTGTTATGTTGTAATGATTTGTGAAAATCCCTGGACAGTGATAATGCCCTTTGTGGAAAATATACCTACTGGATTTTCCTCTGATATACAGAGAGCTTACTTTATCCAGGGGAAAACGGAGAAATACAATTAATAATAATAATGGAGAGGCGGTGGAGGGAGTAATGCTAAAAAGTGGGTGGAGCCATCTCACAGGAGAAGAATTTACTTTTTTCCTGATCTTTGGAAAGATAGCTTGTCCTTTGCTCATTATTGTTGGTCAAATTTGTGGAGGAGATAGATAGATAGATAGATAGATAGATAGATAGATAGATAGATAGATAGATAGATAGATAGATAGATAGATA
>JANHFL010008211.1:0-16682 GCA_032468155.1 Oxyrhabdium leporinum
CCAATAGTCAGAAAGAAAAGGAAGGAAGGAAGGAAGGAAGGAAGGAAGGAAGGAAGGAAGGAAGGAAGGAAGGAAGGAAGGGAAGGAAGGAAAACACATAGAAAAGAAAGACATGTACACCTACCTCTTCCTCAGGACACAGCCCATCCAATCGATATTTTTGTTCCAGTCCTCCTTTGCCCTCCATCAAGCATCTAGGGTGGAATAGTCCAATGTATCCTACCTGCCTGTTGCAGAAAGTAGGCATAAAGAACTCCAGAGCAATTAAAGAGTGACAGAGTAGAAATAGCAAAAGCCCACAAATCTAGATCATGCCCTGAGACCTCAAAATTAGTTCCCTTTTTATTCCCTCATCTAAATAGCTTATGAAGATGTTGCAGAGTATTGGACTTAAGGCAAAACTTTGGGGTACCCCACTGCATACATCCCTCCATGTAGATGCTGTTCCATTAAGGACTATGCATTGGGTGGTCAGCCAGTTACGATTCCATCTGATGATAATGCTGTCTAACCCACATTTTTCCATATTATCAAGTAGTAGGTTATGGTCTACTTTGTCAAATGCCTTACTGAAGTCCAAGTAAATTATATCCACAGCATTTCACTGGTCCACTAATTTTGTCACTTTGTCAAAGAATGCAATTAGATTTTCCAGCACCCACATTAGTGTGTCAACTGTGAGCTTTCTAGACCAGTCAAAGCTGAAATTTTCATCCATTTTGGTTACAATTACTTTAGGTGGGTCTACCCCTGAAAAGTGTTCAGAATTTGCAATTGGTACTGTAGGAACCAATTCCCTCTCCTAGAAAAATGAAATATTCTAGGAAATATTAAAAAGGCAGAATATTATAACTTCTTGGATAAGAAAAGGAGAAACATGCTCTTGGAAAGCAGCCCCCACCTTTGTTAATAGCCTCAGAAAGACAAAAGACATATTATCTACAACACAAAAGACCTTCAGCTACAGGGTAATGAGATTAAGGTGTGGTCCTCAGGACATGATAGGATTAGCCCTCTACCCATCTCACCACATGGCATCTGGGAAGATTGCATCACCCAGCAAGATTCAAACAAGCTACCCCTGCATGGCCCCATGGGAGTCTGACAACAAATCAGAATACATTTCTTGCCACAGGAACAGGAAGCAAGTTCAAAGCCCAACAGACGTTATAAATCTCTCTCCCTCTCTCACCCATGTGCCAGGATCGAATCATGTGGTCCTGTCCACCATTATACCACCATTTCCAAGCAGTCACCATGTTTCCAGTGTCTTTCTTCCCACTTGGAACTGAACCCAGGTGGACATTTTTTCCATTAGTACAAAATGTACCAACCAGACTCCTGACCAGTACAAGACCAAGCAATCCTACATTGTCTGTAGAGAAAGATCTACAGTATGCTGGTTATCAGGCAGAGTTTAAGGTGCTGGCACTAACATTCAAGGGTCTGAATAATTTAGGGCTTGATTATTTGAGGATCTGCCTTTCACATGATGAATTTGGCTAACCACCCACCCACCAACCCCCGATTAACAGGAGAAGCCCTTTTGAATTCACTCCCCAAGGAGATTTCTATGGCTCCCGTTCTCCTATACTATGTAAGAAAGAGGTACATCTCTTTTGCAGTCTTTTAACTGTTCATAATTTTGTTCTCTTCTATTGCTATCATCATTTTTATTATAATTATTTTAATTTTGGTTTAATTGCATTAATATTTTTATATTTGGAATAAACAGAAAGGCAGGATATAAATTCAGTAATAATAACAAAAAAAATCTTCCCTTGAAATCTGATAGTTACAGGGTACTGAATATGAATCAGTACTGGAGAACTCAGAAAGTTTCTGTCACAAGTAATCTAGTTTGATGTCTGTTATGAAACCTCCTAGAGTAAAATAATCTAAGATACCAGACAGTTTCATTTTCCCTGGAAGGTTTTAAAAATTAAATTGGACAAGTTTTTGAGGCAAAATGTTTTGTAGTTAACTCTTTGGTTCTCCACCTTGTTTTGCAGTCTGTGTAGATCTTTAAAGTTTCCTGTAAAGCATTTCTTGGATCTGTCATTCTTGCAGCTCTTTTTGTCTTAGATTGAAAGGATTTTTAAAAATGAAGCATACCTCTGCTTTTGTATCAAAAACTTCAGCCATTTTGTGGTTTGAAGTGAATCATAAACATACTGAACATGAACTCGAAATAGAAGAAAGAAGAAATAGAAGAAAGGATTGCCAAAGCATCAGAAGGCAGGACAGGAAGTAATGGATGCAAACTAATTAAGAGAAAACCAACCTAGAATTAAATTTTAAAGATTTTAAATTTTTTAAAAGAAATTTCCTGGTAGAACAATTAACCAGTGGAACAGTTTGCCTCTAGAAGTTCTGGCTGCTTCACCATTGGAGGTTTTTAAGAAGAGATTGGACAGCTATTTGTTCGGAATGGTATAGGGTCTCCTGCTTGAGTTGGATTAGAAGACCCCCCCAAGATCCTTTCCAACTGTGTAATTATGTATTCTGTAAGATGAAGCTTGATAAAAGTAGGGTACTTCAGGAGAAAAACAGTAACTTCAGCAACTCATAGACTATTAGGAGCCTTGGTGACACAGCAGTTAGAATGCAATATTGCAGGCAAACCCTGTCCACAGCCCGGAGTTCGATCCTCACAGGTTCAAGGTTGACTTTTTAAAACCTTCCAGGGAAAATGAAACTGTCTGGTATCTTAGTTTATTTTACTCTAGGAGGTTTCATAACAGACATCAAACTAGATTACTTGGGACAGAAGCCTTCCATCCTTCCGAGATTGGTAAAATTAGAACCCAGATTGTTGGGGGCAAGATGCTGACTCTATAAACTGCTCAGTGAGGGCTGCAAAGTATTATGAAGAGATATAGTCTAAGTTCATCTTTCATCATGAAGAAGTAAAAAAGAAATGCCTTCCTGTGTTATTTATTTCCATGAACCTGGAACACTTGTGAGTGGGCTTAAAGAGTCGTTGAAACCATTCTGTCATATCCCAAATATATTTCTCAGAAAAACAGCACACTTCTCTTGAGAAAGTAGTATGTAAACACATTGTTACTCCCTTTTGATGAGAGTCTCCAATACACATGCTCCTTCTTTTCTTTAGGGCTGAGGCAGGAATCTTTCCCTTTAGAGTCTTCTTTCTCAGTCTATGAATGAGGAAGAAGAATAGACTCAAGCACATTCTTAGCAAGACATAATGGCTCTGGATGCTTGATCCTCCTGGTTCTGGGGTCACTCTGGGGGTGCTTGAGGAGATGTGGCTAGAAAGGCCTTTGCATAAGTTTTGTGTCAGTTGCATTTATGCCTGGACAATGTGATTCTCCTCACAGACACTCATGCCTTGATTCTGCCCTTGATGTCATCTCAGAAGTTACAACTAGTCCAGAAGACAAACAGTTCCTCTCTTTTGTGAGTGTAGTTCTTACCAGGAAGCTTCCAGGTGCTGGTTATTACTTACAAAAACCTACATCCACAGGGTTTGCCTTGGCGGTCTGTAACTAAGATGGACTGCCTGTCCCCTGTAGTCAGACCTCATTTTCAGGCCTGGTTGATCAAGCAAGTGTGGGAAGTGGACCTTTTCTGCCCCAACTCCTGACTTTTGGAAGAAGTATTCCTTAGAGATTTGTATAGGCCCTCCAACCTACCTGCCTTCAAGTGAGCCCGAAAAATTTGGTTGTTCCCTTCAACCTTTGGTTAGGATATTTAGTGAACCCTTTAAGTTGGCATGGATATTAAAGGGTTTTTTTTAATTTCTTTCATTTGGGTGACCGTGTCTTTTTTATATATAATTGTTTTTGTGTTTCTTAAACTTACTGAGAGTCATTTTGGAGTTGGGCAATGTAAAAAAATGAATAAACAAATAAACCAATAACTGAAAACATTTTCCCTGTTGGCCTATTTGAGGAAAGGTACTAGAGTCAAGTCATCTTCCATCTCCTTACCCTTTGAAGATATGACAACTGATCTTGGAAGGTTAAAATATCAGCTTCCAGACCTGGCACAACTCCAGAACCAAAACCTCACCCTCCCTTCTTGTGTAGAGGCTACAGAAATCCATACAGACAAGCATTGCCCACTTGAGATGCTAAATGCTAAAGGAACTTCGGTGCACAAGCTATGCATGGAGAACTCTTGCATTAGACCCTCATGTACCTGTCAGGTGGAATTTGTTTTGACTGTCCCAGAGGCAAGTCAATGTTCTCTGAAGGATGGTGGTGTCCTAGCTCTACTCCAGAGAGCAAACATTTCCAGTTCAACTGGACTGAAGAGGGGCAAAGAGACTATTCTTGTGTCTGCCTGAAGTCACCTTCCTCTGACTGCTTTGAGGTTGGGGATCAAACTCTTGGTAGAATATTCAAGAAGAAAAAAGGACATGTCTAATTCATCTTTAAAAAACCCTCCAAGTGTCAGTTTCTGGTTCCTCTGGCAGTTTTCCTCATGCTACCAAAAGCCAAGAGAAGAGAAACAAAACATGAGCACGTTCCACAATTAACTTTGAAAAATAGGATTTGGACACATTTTTTTAGAAAAACTAAAGCCTTTGCATTTGATTCCTAAGGCTCTCATTTCACAAAACAAAATGTCTTATGATTTAAGAAAGGTCTAATTCTGGGGACAGCAACACTTCTTACACTATGAGAAACGTTGGTGATATTTCCAGTGATCCCACAACCTCTACCATTGGGAAAAAACTGTTGTTTAGAAGGAAAGAAAATGGATATAACCAGGAGCCTGTACACTGCAGAACTCTATATTATATCAGGATAAGATGCTGGTCAGTAGGAAACCAGGTTCTTGGACTGTGGTTCAGCCTGTAATTGTGGCAAGAATGATCTTGGAACAATTTTACTTAGATTGGACCTGAACAGAACAGAACAGAACCATTTCCCAAGGCAGGAAACTTTATATCCTCCTGGTTGTCAAGCAGCCATAACTCTGGGAGGCATGCTGTTCCATTGATTACTTGCTCTGTCAGAAAATGCCTTCTTATTTCCAGAATTTTGGAATCTGGTCCATGCCGGCATCTTCAAGGCTGTTTGTCCCAAGAGTGGAATTTCACCAGCCTAAACACCTCAGCACTTCCCAAAACATCTCAGCTATGCTGGATTGGCTGCACACAGATGGACTGTGGGGGAGGGATGGGGCAACCAAAGGGTTAATTTTATAGGGATGCAGGGGAACTTCAGATTCTGACTGACTCTACTGCAGTCAGCATCTCTCAGTAAAAGTACCTTTCATGTCAATCAAATAAAGTCAAGAGTTTTACTTCCCTAGGGGATAAGACTGGTCAGGTCTGACACTACTTTCTAAAGTGCTGCTATTCCCCCCAAAGTTGTGTCATCTGCAAATTTGATGAGTTCCCCTTCTTTCCCCTCATCTAGATCATTTGTGTTGAAGAGTACTGGAACTAAGACAGAACCTTGAGGTATCCCACTGAATGCTTCCCACTATGTTGATGTACCATTGAGGATTACATATTGAATGCAGTTAGTCAGCCACTTATGAATCCATCTGGTGGAGATACTATCTATTCCATATTGTTCTATTTTACCAAGAAGTAGGCTGCGGTCTACTTTGTCAAATGCCTTGCTGAAGTCCAAATGTACTATGTCCACAGCATTTTGCTGGTCCACTAATTTTGTCAGTTTGTCAAAGAATGCAATAAGGTTTCTCTGGCATGATCTGTTTTTGAAAAAGCCATGTTGGCTTCTAGTAATAGCTTTGCTTGTTTCTAGGTGTTCACAGATCCGGTGCTTAATTATCTTTTTCAGGATCTTCCCAAGTATTGATGTCAGGCTGATTAGTCTGTAGTTTTCTTAAAGTATTCCTCGTGTTCTAGAACAGCTCAATCTCCCCCTGCTTGGTGGATGGGGAGGAAGAGTATGAAGTGAAGGCTGAATATTCTGAAATACAGATACATTTATGGAGAAATGTTTGGAATACCTGATTCAGTGGAAAGGCTATTCAGGGAGATTGTGGGAGAATGCAACAGACAGGCATGCCCTGAAATTTGTGTGCCCACTTCATCTGTAATGCTCAAGGTGAACTGCCACTGTTCCAAGACAGTTGGACATCCCAGGTTGGGCAGGGCTCTGTTAGTCTGTCGTGGAGATGGAGTGGCACAGAGCAGACAGGGGCAGAAATGGAACACAGGGAGGCTCTACTAGCTCCATTTATTTGGGGTGTACAAAAATGGCAAGGCAGAATGCAGGGACAGCCAGGAAGGGAAGATGAAAGTCAGTCTGAAGAGCAGGGGGAAGAAGAGGAGAGTCATCTCTCATTGTGCAGCTGAATTGCAGGGCTTATCAGAAGATCTAGAGAAGTTGTCAGCCCAAAAGGAGAATAGCTTATTCCCTGCAACTCCTACCTTGACTCCAGGTTTCCTAGAGCTGCAAGAGGGGGGAAGTGAGGCTAGCTAGGGAGGTGATGTATAGAATAATGATGATGGGTAAGATCTGCTTCCAGAGCAATCAGGGTAAACATTTTTTAAGAGCAACAAGATTTCATTTTCAGAAGTGGGTTAGGCAGGGACGTATAGGGATCCTCCCAGGCTCAAAACTCTTTCTGGAAAAGTGGGTTGAAGCCATGGCATTCCTCAACTGTAGAGAACCACAGAGACAACCGTGTGCATTGCAACTATGCAGTGGAGGTTAGCAAAGCAAGCATTTAAACTCTGGAGAGGAAGAAAATATTAGAAAAAAACTCAAACTAGTTTTGCCTTGACTGAGAAGTCCTGGTGATACTGACCTCTGTGGTCATCCCTATAATGGAACAATTGTTTAAACTGCAATAGATACAAAATGGCCAGAAGCTTAGTGGAAGAACTCTCTTTTGCTTCAAAACAGCCGTTGTCTGGTTACTACTTGGATTATTCAAAGCTGGGTAGTGTAAAAACATTGGTATACCCAATGTGTGTAAGCTCAACTTGATGATGTTACCTAGTTTGAGTAAGGAAACATCTGCAAGAAAACAATTAAGCTCAGAGAGCACCAAGGACCCCTCATTTCAACCCTGAGCTACCAGTATTCCCCCTTATTAGTATTCAGTAATGTACCTGTCTAGTTTAGGGAGAGGCATCCTATGAAATATGGAAGTGCCATGTGATCTGAGAACATAGTCCCCTTACAAAATGGATATGTGTGGTGGTTAAGCTAAGTAACCAAGGTCTTTGACCCTGATACCTAAGCTATCCAAAGTATCCAAATTCAGATGATCAGATCTGGCTGGCTTTTGGGTATGCCCAATTCATGTTGAATCTACTAAGTTGTGCTCAATGCATAGTGTGCATGCCCACTAAAACTTAAACATGATTTTCCCCCATCAGCTATCCTGGCTTCAGCTCCATCCATTATTCATTACCAACAAATGTAACACAATGGCGAGTCCATAAGCTTGGCTTTCTTATCAGAATTGCTTTATTGAGTAAAGAGCCCCTGCAGTCTGGGCTGAAATGAGCAGTTCCCTCATTGTAATAATGTGTTTCTGTCATCTCCTTATTATCAGCATGATAAAAGATGAAATATTCATAGATGCTGCCCTTCTAACCTGATCACAGTTTGATATTTGAGCGTTGAAAATGAGTTTTATAAGCCTTAATATACTCCTTGGCGGGATGACCCTTGAAATTAAACATTATTACAGAGAAGATATTTAAAAAACAGGGACTGCAAATTACATCAGAATGAACGTATTAAGGCACATTATGACTTTACCAAGTGAAGACTGACTGGTGTGTAAGCTTTGGATGCTATAAAACTCAGCAGGCTGATGCCAAAAGCATCAGGGGGAAAAATAATAGCAGTCATATTTTGATTTCAGTTATGATCTAGCTGGAGTAAACCAAATTACGGGGGGAAAAATTCTCTACTATCTGGTTTTCCCTAAGGGTAAGAACCACATTACTGTGAGGTTTATCTTTTCAGTGCTCTTTCATAGTTGGCTTCAAGTACATCTTTATTTTCCTCAGTGTGAACACAAACAAAATAAATACCTATTTTAATGAAACCCAGAGTGCCCCACAAGAAAAAAAAACAAAACTAGTCAGACAGTCATATGAAATTCTTTCTTACACTCCTGTTTTTGCCCTTTCGAAGTGCTCTCGCTCTCTTTCTCTCTTTTTCTCTCTCCCTCCCTCCCCCCGGTCTTTCTCTCATAGGAAGGATTAGCTGTACAGAGAGGTCCTATGGATGTTCCTATAAAGTGGACATCAGTGGACCAACTCAGGTTAGCTGCCTTTATGAAAGAAAATCTAAATTCTAAAATTGAAACTTCATCTAAACTTTTGACCCTGAAAAAGGTTTAGTGTATCATACAATACAATTGCAGTGAAAAAATACAATGATTTTTTGCATGGATTGCCTCTGTGACTATATAGGGAAGACAGGGAGGAAACTAACCCCCACATTGCAAGAACATAAGCGAGCGGTCAGATGAGGAGAGCCAAACTCATTGATAGCCTCTCATTGCAATTTCACAGCTACTAAGATTGTTGGCCCAGCAGGTACAAAGATAGGCAGGGAAATTATTGAAACCTGGGAAACAGGCCCCTTGTCAGTCAACTGGAGTGCTGATTTACCACTAGTTTATCAGGTGCTTAGGAGCTGAGGACTTGGATGCCCAAGGAAACAACAGCCAACAACTTAATGGCTGGCCATCAGCATCCCAATCAACCAATAAGAAGCCACACCCAAACAAGTACCACATAAATAGAATAGAACAGCCCAAAACACAAATTCTGGTAGAGAGAACTACCCCGAGGATGGGCTCCAGCACAAGTCTGAAAGCTCAGAAGACTAAAATTCTGGTCCTGATGAATGACCCAGATTGGATCCCACAACATTATCCTGGGACACACATACTTAGAATAGAATAGAATGGGCTGGAAGGGATCTTGGAGGTCTTCTAGTCCAGCTCCCTGCTCAAGCAGGAGATCCTATACCATCTCAGACAAGTAACTGTCCAATATTTTCTTTAAAACCTCCAGTGATGGAGCACCCACGATTTCTGGAGGCAAGCTGTTCCACTGGTTCATTCTCCTCACTGTTAGGAAATTTCTCCTTAGTTTTAGGTTGCTTCTCACTTTGATTAGTTTCCAACCATTGTTTCTTGTCCTGCCCTCTGGTGCTTTGGAGAATAATTTGACCCACTCTTCTTTCTGGCAGCCTCTCAAATGCTGGAATACTGCGATCATGTCACCCCTAATTCTTCTTTTCTTTAGACTAGCCAAACCCAAATCCTCCAGCCATTGTTCACGTTTTAGTCTCCAGGACTTTGATCATCTTAGTTGCTCTTCTCTCAGTTTTTTCCAAAGTCTCAGCATCTTTTTTGTAGTATGGTGACCATTTGCCTTCATTCATGAAAAATACAATACATATGTTTCATATGTGGAGATTGCTGGGCAGAATTCTCAGAAATTAGCACATGATCTACAAATGGAGGTTCCTCAGAAAAAGTATTTCTAAGAAAATTGATCTCAACATAAGCCTTTTGTCCTAAAAGCCACTTCCTGCATAGCCTTCTATCATGCTTTTTGTCCTTTTGAAATGGGGAATTCATCTTTCCATAACTCCTTAGAAGTGTGTTATAAGTGCTCCTAGTCCTATGTACTTTTCCATACTCCATCATAGACACTCCAACAAAAAGGTATTTATTTATTTACTGGGTTTGTGATGCGGTCCAAATCAAAACACGTGGATCTGGTTAGTATACCACAATAAAAAGCAATAAACCAGCATGGACAGTTTTTGTAATGCTTTGGAAAGCATAGGATCTTAGTTTTCTCATGATCAATTTTCATTAAGTGGTCCTTTCAGAAAATAGGATCCTGCTTTTGTGGCTTTTTCTAATCTTACCAAAATCTGCAAAATATGACCAGCTCATCTGCACAAAGCAATCTAGATAGGAACCTGTTTGCTAATTTAGGGGATGATCCTTTTTATTTCAATAACCCATTATTGCATTGAAGTAATTGTTAAATAATAACGGGCCCAAGTACCTTTGTTTAATTTATCTGGCATTGCTTCTACCTCATCAAGAGCTGGACAGTGGCAGCCAGATGCCTTTTGAATTGTCTACAATGGACCTCCTTAAATAATTCAAAAACTAAATGTGTAAATAAAATGCACTGATTGGTTAAACTGCATTATCACTTTTGAGAGGATTTGCTGAGGTTCCTGCTATTAATAGCAAAAAAAATATTTGAATCAAATGTCTTTAAAAGCTAATAGCGTTTGCTTCCTCAGATGTTAAGTATTTTTTTTGTCTTATGTGGGTATAAATAGTCCTGATTTAATTGAGAAAATATGAATGGAAAATTTAATTGACTATCTTAAAGAAAGGATCATGTGATGCATTTTATCTAATAAAGCTGAGAGACTACTCTTACCTATTTGTGCAGTAAAATTGAGCTGTGATTTGCTGAGTTTAAAATGCTATTACGCTGAAATTAAGACCTCAATATTTTTAGCAGCTTTAACAGCCCTTGCATTTGACAAAACATCTGATAAGAGGCAATTATGTTTTATCTTACAGAAACTTTTACAGGGAAAAAACAGTACCTGTCAGATCAGCTGGATAATGCCTCAGATTAAGGAAAATCCATCAAGGTTTAAATGTCCTTTCATAATTGTGGGATTTAAGTAATGGAGGTTGTCCCAGGGAGCAATGAGCAGAACTGAAGAGTTCAGCTCAAAGAAAGAGGCTTTCACTTCTATTTCCCCTCACTGCTAAGGCCAGTGATAGCCTTCTCCAGCTCTAAAGCATGTGTCCGCTCTTCAAGGTAGACCATCCAATGCCATATAGGTTGGTACTAACTTTATTGTAAAGCTAACAGAATCTTGTCAGTTTGGATGAGCTTCTCCCTTCCCTCCCTTTATCTTTGTGAAAATTGAGGAGGTGCTTGCCTGAGATAATTACTAGGGTTACATTCCTGCCCCAGACTCCGTCCTTCTTTTATCTGACCATTGTCTTGGCAGTAGCTCTCCTTCCTGTCCCTCATGTTCACTCCCTCTGCCCTCTACAGCAGAGGTCTCCAACCTTGGCAACTTTAAGACTTGTGGGCTTCAATTTCCAGAATTCCTCAGCCAGCTTTGTCCAGGAGAGCTGTCTCTTCAATTAGATTGTGGCAGCTCTCCTAATCTCAACCCACCCAAAACCCAACTCTGGCAAAGCTGTGATTTTAGGAAGATAAAACCATTCCTAATAGGTAGTCATAGGTCAATGGCTGTAAGCAAGGAGGAAAGGAGGAAAGGTCCCAAGTCCTTGGTCCAGAAATAAGAATGGTTGCAGCTTTGAAATGCTTGCAAAATAGATTGGGAGCTGCTTGAATTCCCAGAAGTCTGCAAAGCAGATGGCTGTCGATATGTGTAAGCCTCAAAGTTTCTAGAAGGTATCTCAGTTTGCTTTGGGGCAGAGAACATTCAACTGGAAGATGTCATGAGCAAAATGATCAAGTCCAGCCATATTAGCATATTATTTCAGTTGATTAATCCTCTAAAAGGTGAGCATTTCAAATATTGGAATAAGTGAATGAGCTTCATTATAGGATAGAATTGTGCAATCATAGCAGCTACCTAGTCCATCCCCTGCCTAGAATACAATCTGCTCAAGCAATCCAGCTTCTATCTGAAGATCTCCACTGATGGGGAACATACATTTCAGGAGGCAAGCTCTACTATAGCCTGACAGCTCTTATCATTAGGAAATGTTGATTATGTCAGGAGGCATGCTAGGAGGGGAAGAAGAGAAGGGCAGGTGGAAATAGGCAAGGGAGCGTAAGAACACCTAGATGTTTTGAAGGAATTCAAGGCTTCAGGACTGGATGTTTTACATCCCAGGATGCTCAAAGAACATGTGACCTCAGAGCCACCAACTGTAATCTATAAAAACTCATGGGGCATGATCTCTTTTTAAACAATGGAAATACAGACATCCTGAAGAGAATATATATATATATATATTATTTTTCCATTCACAAAACTCATTCAAGAGGAGCTGTGTGCTGGATTTCACACTCATGCTTAACTAAACTTATCAGTATGGAGGTTGCATCTACATATACAGATCATAATGGGATAATCATAAAATCAAACAGAGGGCCTTTCAGAGGTAACAGGTGGATACCTTATAAACTTCTACTGCTACAAGAGAACATTAAAGTGCCAACAGAATTTTTCAATAATTTTTAAATTAAATTTCATAATAGGTACAAATGAAAATAAAAATAGTATGGAAATGGGGAAGAGAAAAGGGGGAAAGAAAAGTAGGTATGGGGGGAAAAGAAAAAAGTGTTAACTTCCAACTTTTTTAGTATGGTAAAATATCAATAATATTGCAGCCTCAACTTCTTACATTTACATACTTATTCTTCATATATTTATACATTTCTATAACAGCAGATTTACCTAATCCGCAAATCCCAAAGTCAAACTTGATATATTCTAGTCTAGTCTAGTCATTTTTTTCTGTCTTGAGACAAAGTCTAGAACCAATTTGCAAATAGAAACAAAACTTGATGTATTTTTCCCTTTGATTAAAGCAGTTAATTTGGCCTATCTCTTCAAGCTTCATCAGTTTTTCCATCCATTCTTTCAATGTGGGTTTAATGTATCTTTCCATTTTTGCACATAAAAATTCTCCTATAAGCATATACAATAACAAAATTTCAGATTTTTTTTTCAAGTTCCTTGTCCTGAAGTCCTAAAAGAAAAGCCTCTGGTCTCTTATTTTAAAAATCTTCTGCATTAAAATATTAATCTGGCCCCAATGTTACTTGCTTTATCACAAGTCCACCAACAATTGCATTTCCAATATTTAAAATACCTTAATACATATTTGACAATTTATCAGGTGTTAAATACTGAAGATACATTATTTTATAGATGTTTTCTTTTAAGTTATAATTTTAAAACTTTCATTCATATATTTTTCTCAAGCATTATATTATACCTGAAATTATACAATGTTTTATATATTCATTTTCCAAATTCAGTTTCAACCACATTTTAAAAACCTTGATAATAACATTTTCATCATTAACATACAGTGCAATTTCAAATTCAGTTTTTACATATTGAAAGCCATAACCTTTTTTGTCAAAATGAAATCTTTCCTTCAGTTGTAAATACGTAAACCAGTAACTGACACATCCTTCTGATTCCAACTTTATTTATTCCAAACCATTAAGATGGCACGCCCAACAAAGTGATTCTTAAAATTAGCATTTATTTTAACCTTGTTGTACCATAAGTAGACATACTATCCAAATCGTAATTCATTTCCACTTGCTTCTCATTGTGGTATTGTATAAATTCAGTAATATTCAAGATGGTTTTCACATTATCTCTCAGTTGGCTTTTTGGCAAGAAACCCAATTGGTCTCCATAGATAAAAGATTGTAAGAAATTAAAGAGCCTTCAATTCAGTTCTGATGTTTCTTTATCTACATTATGGGACTCTAGCAAAGCATTTTTTCTCTCTGTCAGGCACCGAACAGAAATTGCAACAGGAAGACTGAGTGAACTGATGCAATTAGAATTAAGCCACAAGCATAACTGTTTTGGACTTAGATCAAATGACTGAAGTGGTTTGTAATCAATTAGACTTAATGGAAGTAAATAAGACAATTAAGAAGAAGAATTTTGTCAAACAGAAATATTCCGAAAATGCTAATACAGATAAATTGTGAAGGAACAAAAAAAAGGCGGGGAGGTGGACTTGTAGCTGGATCTGTGTGGTCATGCATGCTTCTTGTTTCTTTCTTGTCCTGCCCTCTAGTGCTTTGGAAAATAAACTTAGCCTCAAGCCCTTCGGTTTTCTTCAGTCTCTTCTTTCTCCTCTTCCTCAGCATCCTTAATGTATCATGGAAACTGAGATGTCGTTTTATCAGGGATGATCCTCCAGGGAAACATGTGGTCCCAGTCTTGTACCTCATTTGATGTAAACTGAAATCCATGGTCTGCTAAATCCTTGGCACCAAAGTCCTTTTCAAAAGTATTGCTGCGACTACTATTAATTCAGTGAATTAGAAAAAGAATCCGTTTCCCACAGGAATAAGGGTTACATTTAAGGGGTTTTTTATTCCCAACATTCCCCAAATACATTTTGCAGCCTTTAGTTCTGAAAAAGTGACTGAAGTCTAACTACAAAAGGAACCAAGCAACTGCCAAAATATCAAAGGGGTCAAGTAGTGACTTTTTAAAATGAGATTCAATTGGGAACTAAGAATGGGGAGACCTAGGTGCTAATCCTCCTCTGCCACCAAAATTTTCATGGTGACTTTGGAGCTCTCTTTTTCAAAGGATGGCTGTCACGGGCAATAACAGGTCTTGTGCAAAGAGAGATGTTAGGAGCAGGCCAAGGATGTAAGCCCATATGCAAATAAAGAGAGCATTCAATACTTCTGACTGAGCTCATGAGACCTAGTTTGATCTAGTTAGTTTAAGACTCCGGACTAGAAGTGGAGAGACTTGAGTTTTGGTCCTCCCTGAGACTAGAAAGCCAGCTAGGTGACATTGGTCAGTCACTGTCTCTCTCAGCCCTAGGATTCAGGCAATGGGAAAATACTCCTGAAATGTTGGCAAGGAAATCGCCTGGATCCGTCCATGTAATTACAAAGAATTGATACTCACTTGAAGGATTCTAACACCAACGGTGCTCATAAGGGCTTTTGAGATAAATCACATTTACAATGTGTACAATGATTCAAGTTCAAAACTGCTGTAAATCATAAATGTTCTCAGACATCCATGGAGCAGTTACTCTCAGCTTTTGATATTTTGTAGGACTGAGTCTAGAAGAGGTACCATTCTCAAGGTTCTAGGCGAGCATGCTGGTTATTATACAGGCAGTCTTCAACTTACAACAGTTCATTTAGCGACCATTCAAAATTACAGCGGCACTGAAAAAAAAGTGACTTATGACCGTGTTTCACGCTTATGACTGTTGCAGCATCCCCACCATCATGTGATCAGAATTCAGATGCTTGGCAACTGAATCATATTTATGACCATTGCAATTTCCCAGGGTCACGTAATCTCCTTTTGTGACCCTCTGACAAGCGAAGTCAATGGGGAATCCAGATTCACTTAGCAACCACGTTACTAACTTAATAAAGGCAGTGATTCACTTAACAAAAGCAGCAAGAAAATTCATAAAATGGGGCAAAACTCACTTATCAAATGTTAGCAAGATACATCTTGGGCTCAACTGAGGTCGTAACTGAGCAACTACCTGTATTATCCTGTATTACCTGTATTATCTGCGAGTAATAAGCATTTCAATATTGTAAAAGAGGAGATGAAGAAACTCACTTAACTCCTCTTAATCTTCTCAGAGCTCAACTGCAAAACCAAACTCTTCTGTTTTTCTTTGCAAAGGAAACAAAATCATCAATCTCCATTCCCTTCTATTATAGCAAGTCCTCTATAGAAGAATCACAATGCTGATTCCTTAAAACGTTATTAAACAGATTAAATGTGTATCAACATAGCCAAACCAAAATAGACATCCAATCCAATCCCATATCAATATTTGCCACCTTGCTTAAAGGATCTTATCCGATATATAAGTAACAGTACTTGTACAGCATCCCGCTTTCCTGTTATTTGAAGTTCTCCATCTTTTATTGCACAAAATTGTGTCATGGTTTTAATGATCAAGACGTATTTCTTCCGAGGAAAAGAATCATCCTTAAACCCTTAGGTCAGCATGTGATTTTTAAAAAAAAAGCACCATTAAGAAAAAGCCTGATCTGCTGCAAAGCGTTCGGCTGCAATACGGTGACAATGGTAGAATTTTCTTTACAGGTGTGATTTGTGTAAAATCTAATTCACAAAATAATTGATTGCCTACCCAACCCGAAAAGCAGCCCAAGGCAAAAAAAAGAAAAAAAGATTGCCTGGCTGGAGTGACCACAAAGGAGCCTTGTCCCTCTCCCTTCTGCCATCTGCATGTAGGAGCTGACTTTCATGAGTTTAAGACGGGGACCGGGTCCCACAGAATCCCTCTTAACCTGGCAATTTATGAGTTTCAGTGTGCCAGAATTTTCACCTCCCTATAGAAAAACATGAAATGTTTAGGTACCCTGACACCTTACATGCACGACGTGATCAGGGTGTTTTTAAAGGAAGCCAATGTAACATTAAGATACATATTTGTCTAATTTAACATGCAAGAAAACCTGAAGTAAATACAGGTTTCCTGGTAATATATTTAACACCATTCTGGACATGGTAAATGAAATGGAATAAATGTATACAGCCCACGAGATTTCTTTCCATGAAGCTCTGGAAGATTTCGGTCTTCTTGCTGTCAGCAGCCCGTCTCTCTGCAAGGCACCTGTCAATCACAGGCAGCCTTCCTCTCCCTCAGGAGTTTATTGTACCCACAGACCGGAGTGGGAGAAATGCTCCTAGGCATCGGAGCAGCAGATGGAGTACAGCTGTCAATCATTGTCACTAATTATTAACTTCTGTCACTCAGAGCAAGGGAACATCTCTCTGCCCTGTCCTCGGTGACTCAAATCTGCCTTCCAAGAGACTGTTCAGCCTTTCGGTATTTGCCATGTCCATCGGGCTTGGGCGGGGGGGGGGGGGGGTCAGCCCCGATCGTGGAGAAGGCCAGCGTTCCTTTCCCACCCGACAGTTCTAAGGAAGAAAACTTGTCTGACC
>JANHFL010008214.1:5473-16399 GCA_032468155.1 Oxyrhabdium leporinum
GGGCGAGAGAGAGAGAGAGAGAGAGAGAGAGAGAGAGAGCGAGAGAGAGAGAGAGAGAGAGAGAGAGAGAGATGGATGCATTTCCCTTACTGCATCTATTTCTGTTCTCCCTTTTTGTAAAATAAAAACAGCCCCTTTTGCTGACAAATTTCACTTTAATAACTTCAAGATGGGCTGTGCACTGCACATCTGGACAAGCAGACAAGAGTCAGTTGTTCAACAACAACTGGAGGGCCACCAATGTCTATACTAACCCAATATTAAAAGAAAAATTGGCATAGGAGAAATTATTCTCCTCTGCCGGCAGTGAAAGCAGGAATTCCCAGGCCCCTTTTCAGTCCAGTTGTGCTGCCAAGTTGCTTTGTCTCAGGTATTTTGCAGGCTGCTTGGGCACTCCCGGCCCCCACTGATTCCATCTGTAAAAAGGGCAGCTCCATCACTGAAGTCAAATGAGCCCCTAGCTAGCAAGTGACATTAGTGAAAAATTAACAAGGAGGTGATCTTTTCTTGAGACATTTTTGATCCTGCTGGGATTATAATGAGGCAAAGTGAGTGAAACAAGCTTTGTGGAAATGAAGAGACAAAAATATCAAAGGTCCTTCCCCACTCCCCTACCTCCAGCAACTTACTGAAGCTAAATTAAATACATTTCTTTCTGATTTCTCTTGAAAGGCTGAACGTTCATGTTGTCAGGTTTGCTCTGAATATGTTCAACCAGGCAGGGGAAAGCTGAGGTAAAATATATTCCAGGAGCAACACTAACAAGAGCTAGTTTAGTCAGCAGTTAAGCCATCAGGCTAGAAACCAGGAAACTGTGCCTACAGCCTTAGGCACAAAGCCAGCTGAATGACCTTGGAACCAGTCACTTTCTCTCAGCCCTAGGAAGGAGGCAATGACAAACCACTTCTGAAAAACCTTGCCAAGAAAACTACAAGGACTAGACCAGGCAGTCACCACTTTCTCTCATTCTCTACATTTTGAAAATTAGTAATAAATCAGGCTTTAGTAACAATCGCTCCCTTGTAAAAGGATAGGTAAAAGCCAGTTTGATGTACCTGCTAAGGCATATGTGCAGAATGATGGCCCTTTTATAACTTGTGGGCTTCAACTCCCAGAATTCCTGAACCAGCTATGTTGGCTCAGGAATTCTGGGAATTGAAGTCCACAAGTTATAAAGGGACCTAAGGCACCAGGCTAGACACTGGGAGATGGTGAGATCTAGTCCCACCTTGGGCACAAAACCAGCTTGGTGACCGTGGGCCAGTCACTTTCTCTCAGCCTTAGAAAGGAGGCAATGGCAAACCAATTCTGAAAAACTTTGCCAAGAAAACTGCAGGAACTAGTTAAAATAGTCACCAGGATTTGTAAAACTGACTCGAAGGTACACGCTGACACAATCTCACACACAAACACACACAGCAAATTATCCTCTTCAGACAATTAAAAAAAAATGTAATTTCTCTTTTCTAAAGCAGCACAAATGATGTATGGTGCCAAGCTGCATATCCCATGCCTTAGAAAACCCTGACCCTATTGCACATTCTTTTATATTTTAATTGATTCTGATAAATGTATTGCCCTAGGTGGGGATGGGGGGGGGGAGGGAAGTGTCAGTACAGCTAGTGTTACTTTTAAAGTGCCTTGAAAGGAAAAAAAAAGTCAACATTGCAGATCTCAGTGTAATTTTCACAGTTTATGAAGTATGAAGGGTAAACAGTTTTTTCTTCATTTGTTAGAAATATTTCCCAGAATATTAGTAGAGAGGACTGAAAACTGATTATGCATGAAGGACATAGATTACTTTCTATGTCCCCAAGATCTACCCACAAACATACATATTGAATCCTGTGCTCTAGCCATGGCCACAAACTCCCAGGGGTTTACAAGCAAAATATTTGCAATTGAGAAACAAGATTCACCTGGGGGGAAAAAGAAAGAAATATAGCAACTTCAGTGACAATAAATTTTGAAGACTCAACAAGCTCTTTGCTGTCATTGTATTGCTCAGAATAGAATATTATTTTAATGTAACATTTTTAGTGGATGGTTTTATAGCTTTATATAAAAGAAGCCAAACTAAAACATGAGTGTTGAGTTAGTTACTGTCCCTTTCCTAATTTTTCATAAGAATTTCTCAGTGGAGGTTACTTTCACAATGGTGAGAAGGGAAAGAAAATGAAATGCATTGGTCCTTCTTGTAGATGACCTGGGGCAGGACTTGGACCGAAAGAGGATAAAGTTTCTGGTCCTGCCAGACCTCTTGACAGTTTTCACTACCATTAATTGAGATATTCTTCTAGATTACCTGCAAGGATTAGGAGTGGGCAGCACTGAGCTGTAATGGTTCTCTTCCTTCCAGAGCAGGTGGGGAACTCAGCACCTCTTTTTATTTAATGTCTAACCAAAGTTTCTAGGGGAGGTCCCCTACTGGTATAGGTGAGGCGTCTTTAATATGCTGATGATAATCCAGTTGCATACCTACACCTTGAACCAAACAGGCAATGCTAAGGCCTGATCTGGTGCCTGTAAACTGTTAAAATTTGGAAGGGGAAAGAAACAGCTTGGGCTTAATCTCAACAAGACAGAATGGCTGTTGAATTAAAGCAGGGGTGTCAAACTCGATTTCATTGAGGGCCTCATCAGGGGTTTGTTTGACCTTGGGGGGCCAGGCTGGCAGTGGCCAGGGGTAGGCGTGGCCAGCTCGACATCACTTGTGTCGGGGGTGCCTGTGGCAGCCTGAGCGCTCTGCCAGAGAAAATGGGCTCCTGAGCTCCATTTTCGGCTGCAATGGCCTCCTGCAACCCTCTGCCAGCGAAAACAGAACTTGGGAGGGCTGCCCGTGGCCCTCCTGAGCTCCATTTTTACTGGCAGAGGCACCACGGGCTGGTCCTCTGCTGTTTCCAGGGCAGCGCCATGGGCCAGATCTAAGCACCCCGCAGGCCGGATCTGGGCCCCAGGCTTTGAGTTTGACACCCCTAAATTAAAGTCTTCCGTATTCCAGAAAAAAGAAAATCCAACTGACTCTAGAACAAAGCTGTACTCCCTTTGTGGAGAGTAAGTTTGCAACTTGGAGCTTCTCCTGTGCTCAAGACTCCTGCTGTACTAACAGTGGAAGTCATGGCAGAAGAGTCCTTTTCCAGCTTCAGCTGGTACATTAGCTGTGGCCTTTCATGGAAGAAGAGGTTTTACTGAGGTAATTCATGCTCTTGTCACTTCATAACAAGAGGAATGTAATTCGCTCTATATGGGGCTGCCCTTGAGGGCCAATTGGGAGCTGCAGCTGATTCAAAATCCAGCTGCACAGAGTAACAAGTGAAGCCTGCTTTAGCCATGTAACAGTTGGTAACCATGCTATTACAGAACTGCTGCTGATTGCCAGACAGTTTCTGAGTGGAATTTAAGGTGCTAAGTGTCTATGGAGATAGTCAGTCATCCAACTCATGGTTGTCTCCAAGGTGCTTTTTCAAAAGGCAGCTGGACTTGGTTTTTCAAACAAAGAAAAAACAAAGTCCAGTTGCCTTTTGGAAAAGCACCTTTGGGACAATTTAAAGTGTGGATTATCTTCTGCAAAGCCCTATCTGGCTTCAGACTGGCTATCTGCAGGACTGTCTGTTCTGAGTGGCATATGCCCATCTAATAAGAGCCAGACGAATGTGCATGTGATGGGCGCCTCCTCCTGCATAGTTTCAGCAAGCAGGCTCCTGGGGTCAAGCCTCCAATGGCCCCCTCCTCTGGAACAGCTTACCTACAGGTGCAAGGATCTAAGGTATACAAGGTTTTCCATCCCTAAACAAAAGATAGTAGCAAAAAATAACATTCCTTTTGGCAATTCTGTCCGCAGACAGTTGAGTGAAATAGCTTCCAATTGTTTGCTTGTTTTTCTCTTGACTCAACTGTCTATCATCAAGCATCCCATTAGTTCTGGAGTTCTTGTTGGCTCCCTTAGTTTTTTTTTAAAAAAATATCCCAAACATTTGTCTTTTAATTTACAGCTATAGGCTTCAGCATGCTTCTGGAATTCTCCAAATATATAGAAAACTTGTATGTTGGTGATCTCCTTTTATTTGCAAACCAATAAGCCAGTCTGCATTTGCTGTTAACATAGTTTTTAAAAACAGTCAATGGGGCCACTGAATGCCTCTCTGGTGATCCCATTAAACATGGGAGCCTTTACTAGTCTACTACAAATACCTCATTCGAAGCTGGGAAGCTACAGAGCTGCTTCTTCTAATGCCTTCTTGATACATTAGAATATTTCTGCCTGAATTTGAATTTTTAGTCATGCTCTGGGAGTAAGAAAGACGCCCGAATGAATCCGGAATGTTAGTCTGCATAATGAGATAGCAACATTCTCACGGAATACTTTCCTGTCACCTGTATTTGCTTAGCAGTTCAAATTTGATGTGGCAATAGCAGCTATTGTTTTAAATAAGTCTTTTATATGATGCTGTACTTTTAAAAAGGCAAGAAAGCCTTTTTACCGTTTTAGGGATAGTGTAAAAGACAAGATTGGCCAATGCAGGCAAAAGCTACATGGAAAAAAGAAAGGGGAAGTTAACACATTTTACCACATGGCATTTGAGGCTCTTTATGAAGAATCAGAGGGTAATGTAAAACACTAAAAATATAGTATTTGCCTGTTAATCATTTATATAGTTCCATTTATATCAGTGCACAGGGGTAAACAAGATAGTCCTAATTTTTATTAGGATGCTGTTGGCCGTTTCCAGCTGTGTCATGGACAGCATGCTCTGAAAAGTAGCTGGCACTGCGATGTAGATGTTTGACACTGGAATCGATGCGTCTTAAGCTATCCACAGAAAGGCTGCATGCTGTGAATCGCCACAGGAGCCTTTTGCATGAAAGGAGCGCTCTGGTGCTCAGCAATGGAAGACTTTGGAATGCGGTCCTTAGAGTGCCTTCGCTGGGCTTTGAGTGATCTTAATTCCAGCAGGAGATAAAAGAGAAAGGTCACTGGCTCTTGTGTGTACAGAAGAGACCGTGGCTTTTTCTTGGTACCGCTATAACAGGGAGAAGGAGATCGGTAGTTTAAGATGGTCTGTCATTTGCCCATAGTGCCCCCACGGAAGTGGTTTCTTGTGCATGGGAATGACAAGTTATGCATCAAGTGTAGGCACCCTTCGCGTCATCCTCTCCCCAACCGACCCCTGCCTTTTTCCACGTTCAGACTTCAGATTCGAGGCTGGATATGCGCCTCCATGACCTTGTTATGCAAGGGCTGTGCATCCTTGGGGTTGTCGATGTATTTCTCCTCTCGGTGTTGGCCATCTGAATAAATGTCGGATAAACCCTGCTCTGATTTCTGCAGTCTCTCTGTGCGCTATCAAAGTACATGGCCCTCTGACCATCCTCATGGACCAAGAAATCCTTGCTGCATGGGGGCCAGGATGCCTGACTGAAACAGTGCTGGGAAGCACTGGATTGTTCGCATAGGTGAGAAGAGCCTGGATGAAAGCGTCTCCAATAAATAGGTAGATTTGGGTACGAGTTCACATAAGCGTATTGCTTCTGCACTACAGCTGAAGAAGCCCTGTGTATGCCTGAGACATTCTGTAGACAGGCTTCTCGATAGGAAGGGAGCTGCAAAGATTGTGAGTGAAGCAGCTGTTTCTCCTTCCAGCTTATACCATCAGCCTGCATACATTTCCTATTGCACGCGTTGCTTGGCCTAAGGGCATCGGGAGAATGGTGGTGGACTCCATGATGGATCCCAGGCAGCAGTTTTGCTTTGGGGATCAAGCTAGCTTTGGGAAAGAAGTCCAAGACATCCCTGGAACTGGAACACTTTGGTGGATGCTTCCAGATGCCTAGAGAATGGAACTGTTCATGCTGTTCCAAGGTTGATCTTGAAAGACTAGCTGTATAGGTCTCCTTTTCTCTCCCCAGCTCTAGTGGGTCGTATTCTTTATGGGCAAAGGGTCTACAAGTTCTGTTGTCCTTTGGGAAGGAATTATAAATACAGGGATGAGGCCAGTAGTGAGTTTCCAAATTCTTTTTCTTCTCAGAAGAGAAAGCTAGCCTTGACTCCTGGGTTGCACTACTATGCTCACCTTCTTTATACAGGTGATCATTCTGGTGGAATTTTTGTTTCCCATGGCCTCTGGACACAGGGAGCTTATACTTATGGTTATGTGGAGAAAGTTCCTGAAGAGTCCTGATTGGGGAACGAGGAGCATCACTAAGGGGACTTCCGATGTGTTTTCTGAGAGTAGCCTGAGATGTGGTTACCAAATACTGTGGAGAGTGATACACAGCAAAACCTGGAATAATCTTATCTTCAGAGCAGTTGCCTTGTAATTTCAGTGGATGAAGTATCGGTGAGTGCTCAATTGTCTCTCCGCAGCTTTCACTGGCTGGTCCCACAGTTTGCTGAGGTGCCAGAAGCAAGGGTGGAAGGTTCCTCCCAAGCTTCTCAGTTGTTGTAGTGTTGGAGGAATGAGCCGGTCTGTTTGACCCACTAGTGTTTTGAATCACAAACTGGGGAGTCCTTAAGGAGAAAGTTGTTTGGAAGTTTTCACTCCTGCTAGACCAGTTCTCTATAGTGCGTGTAGCATTTTCCAGTGAGTTCCCAACATTGGCTGTTGATACCATATTCTTGGCTGCCTGCAGCATCTTAAGCACATTGGCTTGAGCAGAGTTAGCAGTGACATCTGGTTTGTAAACACGAACAGGACTCTCCAGGTTCTGGACTCCATTAAAACAGCTGTAAATACCCTGGGAATACAAGATGAAACAAGAAAAGAATGACAATTTGTGTGGGGGGGGGAAGGAATGACCCATGATGATACTAATCTTTTTTTCACAGACAGGACTCATAAATATTGAATAATTTCCTTTATCTGAGCAAAACTAAATGCTACAACCACCTGTATATCAGATTCTTCATCCTTGAAATAGGAAGATTCAGAGAAAGCATTTTCTGCTGAAATTAGTGAGGGAAGATTGAACAGAACTTTTTACATTTCTTTTCAATTGTTGGTCTTATGTGGAAAATCTTGATTCCACAATGAAGACCCAACAGCTCACTAAGTAGTGATTGGAAAGAACTGTTCCCTCTTCTACAATGAGCTGCTCTTTCAAGCAGATGTTGTAGTATAATGAAGCCATCTTCTCTTTATCTCTCAGTATGGAATCTTGTGTTCTAGTTGTTAGCTTCATAACTGTCTTCATTCTGTATTTTAAAGTGTTTGCTGCTTAATTAAATTTTGTAAAATATTCCTTGAGGACCCTAATAATGATTGTTATGAGATGCAATGAATCTAGTGGCTGGTTAAGAAATTTCATGTAACTAGAATACAGAAAATGCTTCTCAAACACACGAGTTTAATTTAGGTATTTAAAGCATTTAACAACACAGGAAATTAAAAGGTTTTAAAAGGTAAAAACGCAAATTGTATAAATAGTTATTTTCTGTCTGGCTTCTATTTATGCACGACTTGAAGCGTAAGTATTTTTATTGTGTTTTTATTGCTTAGCTAAGGTGTTTATAATGGAAGACAAAAGGACTTGAAAATACATATGCAATATAAATGTAATAGCACTCAACAGGCAAATAAATTCTTGTTCAATAAGCATGATCATTTTCTTTCTTAGTAATTGTGGAAACTGTTTCCTAATTACTTTATTTTCAAATACATTTCACACAAATTAATATTAGTGGCACCTTTCTAATTTGTTTTTAGAAATTGTGACAGCAGATCCCACCTCATGAATCTATACCAGGGATGTTTGTTAGGATGGGATTATTAGTAAGGCTGAAAACTCTCCAAAAGCATTTTAGAATAAGTTTTTGGGGACTTGCCCAAATACCAGAGCCCTCTGCTGCTCTCTGCTTGGGGCAAGTTTGAAAACCAATGTAACCATAGTTGAGATATTGGATGGAAAATGTTGTACTTAAAAATATGACAAGTTATAAACAGTGAAAATCCTTGAGTCTTATATGCACTGGAGTAATTCTCAAAGTCAACTTCCAGATTTTATTGCATTGTAAAAACTGGCAATCATTTTAGTTTGTATACACATTGTATTGCCTAAAACACTCATAATTTGCAGCTCTTCACCTCTACGCATGTTGTTGTGAGTGAAGACAGCCAAAGTATCTTCCTAACTACTAGAATTAGTGAGTTGTTTAGAATCAGACTACTACTATTCACATAATTTCATGAGAAGTCTTACTAAGCATTTAGGCTGTCACAAGTTTAATAAGATTTAAAACACCTAGAGACAGCAGGAGGCCTAATGTGGAGGGGGGACGACGACAAATGATTGAATAACGAATAAGATTGCCCCTCATGCATCGGTTAGTTAAAGTGGATTTAATTGATTTATGGCAGCACTTTGACTAGACAGACCTAAAGCTGCTGACAAAGGAACTGAGAGAAAAACAAGTTTATTATTAAATTATTATTTCCTGTATTAAATTTATTTGCTACTCCTCTTGCCACATATTGATTCCATAATTCCCAACCAGTCCTGCTCCAAAGGATTTTTTTTTTTTTTTGGCTTTGATCGCAATTTCCAATCCGGACAGACTATTGAAAATGTAGCCCATCAATTTAAGCCCTTAGTCCATAAGCTGACATTCAAGTATCACCTCCTTTGTTTTGGTTCTCTCTGGAGACCCAAAAATCCAAAAAACAGGGAATTTTGCATCTAGAAACTCTCCTACCTCTTGCACGCACAATGATTTGAGAATATTTTAACCCAAATATGGGAAATAAAAATTAATTTCCCTTTAAAGAGAGAAACAGAGTGTCATGTGTGCTCCCATTGGCAAGAGTGACAAAATTGCTTTTTGAGGGAACGTCTTGGCATCTCAGAGCATTTGAACACATTGATGATGCCACTAATGTTTTGTTAGATGTCCTGTTGTTTAGAGCCGATTTTTTAATTCTGTTTTTTTATCCACATACTTATTTCATTTTCATTTAAAAGAAAAATGTATTTTCAAAAAAGATAGTATCCGGAAATAGGTAGATAATTACTGAAGTTATACATCAATGCTCAGTATGGCCTTAGTAAAAGATACTAAGCGTATTACACCGAGTTGTTTTTATGATACAAAATTATAATGTAAATATAAATTGGGAACCTAATGAAAAATCATTACTATATTAATATAAAAGTTGAAAAGAAGAAAATGAAAAGAACCCTAAAAGATAGTTAATATGTAGAGTCAATTTTAGCATAGAACTTACCCTCTATAAGATGATGTTACCCCTAAAATCAAGAAAATAGCATGCAGTGAAGTGATGAGGCTGTTGAACTGGGAACTGGTGCCCTAGAGGAATTGCTCTCTTCCAGCTTAATCTGTCTCTCAGGGTAGGTTTACACCTCATGCTAAGCCATGTTTTAGTCATGGTTTACCAGATGAACCGCAGTTGGTGGAGTCCACCCAAAGTGTTGAACTTTGTTCACAAAGTGTCATGTTTCATAAATCACAGCAGCTGAATCTATACATTACTGCTTAATGCAGTATGTGGAACTCAGCCACAGAATAGTTGTTGTGGAGAAAGGAGCACACTGAACAGTAGGTGGAACACAAATCTAATGAATGAATTAATAATTTAATTTGTTCTTTTTTAATGAAGATTTATACAAAAGAATATCCCTAGAAATAAAGAGTATTTCCTGGGAGAATGGAAGAAGGATTTTGATTATGATTAGTATGATCATCAGATTTTTGCAACTCAAGGCCGCTTGCATAACGTCCCTCCTATTTTCCTTACAACCCTCCCCCATGAGATGGGTCAGATTGAGAGAGAGTAAATGGCTCAAAGTTTACAGAGCTGGCTCTCATGTCTAACAGAAGACTAGAACTATCAATCTTCTGGTTTCAAGGCCAGCACTTTCATCCACACCAAAACCTGGACAGCCCCCATTTTGCTCGTGCTTTGAAGATCATCTGCTTTTCCCAGGCCTTTGGCGAGGTTGAATGAAGTCTCCTTGAATAGTGTGGATTTGTTTTTTTTCCCATCCCTGTCCGGCTCTTGTTATCAGGGACTATTCAAAGTTACAATGGCACTGAAAAAAGTGACTTATGACCGTGTTTCACGCTTATGACCGTTGCATCATCCCTACGGTCACAAGATCAAAATTCAGACACTCGGCAATTAGAATGTATTTATGATGTTTGCTGTGGCCCGCCGGGGTCATGTGATCCCCTTTTGCGACCTTCTGAAAAGCAAAGCCAACGAAGAAGCCAGATTCACTTAACAACTATGCTACTAATTTAACAACTGCAGTGATTTACTTAACAGCTGTGGCAAGAAAGGTCATAAAATGGGGCAAAACTCACTTAACAACAGTCTTGGTTAGCAACAGAAATTTGGGGCTCAATTTTGGTTGTAAGTTGAGGACTACCTGTCCATAAAAATGTGAAATCATAACTGCCAGTTCTTTAGCTGGTGTTGGCCTTCATTTGCACCATTAATTAATTAGTAAAAATCATTATTATCGTTGTTGTTGTTGTTGATTTTACTTGTGAGCTCAGAAGGGATGGCATTTGGGCAACACAAAAATTCAATAAAAAAACAATAAATAAATAAACTGCCTGTGGAGAAACATTACTTACCCTGCTTATAGCTAGAAGGAAATCAAGTTTGTGGGACTTTGGCACGGAATGCCGCAACTTCCAAAAGACCAGGTGTTCCCAAGCAAAGACAAGCAGGCTCAGCCCCATTGCCACCAGCAGCATATAAAAGACCCCCGCCATGTTATCAATGTCTAGCTTACTGCTCATCACTTCATTCTTTTCATTTTGGCAGATACCAGACAACCACACAGTCTCCAGTTTTTGGGTTTCACCTGCAAAATGACACACAAACAGACAAAAGGTAGAAGAGGGAATACTTCTAGCTAAAGAATCCATCTGACATTATCCCCTTCGTGGACCAACTCTTTAAC
>JANHFL010008215.1:0-18128 GCA_032468155.1 Oxyrhabdium leporinum
AGGAAGGAAGGAAGGAAGGAAGGAAGGAAGGAAGGAAGGAAGGAAGGAAGGAAGGAAGGAAGGAAGGAAGATGGAGAGAGAAATAATGAAGGGAAGAAGGGACACAATTAAGCTGTCATTCCATCATGTCTGTTCATCCTTATCTCTGCTGTGTTTATCCATTCATAGAGTCCTCAGGTTGGAAAAGGAGATGGAAACCATCACATTGGCTCCACTGCTTACTTCAGGATCCAGATGAAAACCTCTCCAACAGACCAGCTGTCTAGCCTGTGCTGGACAACCTCCAATGAAGTGGATTCTGCTCTTCTCGTAGTCATTGGTTCTTGCAGCGTTAGGAGGTTTTTCTAATGTCCAGTTGGAATCTGCCTCCCTTTGTCCATTATTGAAAGTATGCTGCACAAGAAAATGAGACAACAGGTTTGGTGTTCTTTAGTGTGACCTCCTTTCAGGTCATTGAGAAGCATTATCCTATCAGTCTCTTCTTGTCAAGGCCTAGCAAAGCCAGTCCAATCTCATCTCCTGTGGCTCATTTATCGGAAAAGGCCATGGTTAGCATTCAGTTTCTGTGGAGGGTTTTTCTTGATTTGTTTTCCGCTCCTCTGTTGGAGATCCAGAAGGTATCATCAAACTGCTGATGCTACTGGCGTGGCCTGGCCTATTTAGCCTCTCCTTAATGGACTTGGTTCTCTGAGAACGGCTGTGTAAGCTCCTTGACCGCCCAGGTGGATATCTACCAGTTCTTCCTGACTTCACCGAGTGTCTGTTGCACGATGGCCTCCTCTGAATGAGTGGTGAGGACATGGGGGAGGGACTGAGACCTTCAACTTTGCTCATCTCACTATTCTCTTCAGGGCTGGCCTTTTGCTCTACTTGATTCTCCAGCTCAGGCACAATTCCTGGATATTCAGGAGGGGGCTCATCATCCATTTTTTGCTGAAGTTCATATTTCCATTCAGCAGTCCACTGCTGAACCACAGAAGGGCACACTTGGTTCATGATAGTCCTATATTCTTGGTCCACCAGTGTCCAGTTGTTAGACCCACCAACCAAATCTCCACCTGGGGCAAAAATAAAACTCTTTGACTTCATTATGGCGGCGTGAGAAGCGTTGTCTGTTTCCGTCGGGTAGTATCTCCTTGCTCTCGGCTTGTCCAAGGGGTAAGAGATGGTAGCTCCCAATTTGGTCTTCCGTAGAGGTAGCTGGGCATTCTGCAGAGCTGGTTGGGTTCCAGACTGACTGTTCTCAATGCTATCCATTTGTGTAGGAGATTGAGAGATGGCCTCATAACTTGGAGACTGATCTTGTGGGTCTACTGAACTGGGATACGAGCTAGGGGCAGCCTGAATGACCTCTAGGGTGTTTTTAGTGGTTTCCATAGAGGTCACCTCATTTGGTCCCAAGGCAGAACGGAAGCTTCCTGGACGTTCTGGGCCCAGCCGCGTCTTGGAGTCGGCTTCACGCAACACTAGCGCTGGAGACATCGGAGTGGGCAAGGTGTCACAGATCAGCTCATCCGTCTGGTAGCGATAGATGCTGTAACCATCTGCACTATTCACGCTGCTTTGCCTCAAAAGATAAGCCACGTCACATTCCGAGGAGGCCCGAGAACGTGGCAGAGTCAGCTCCGAGGTGTCAATGCCGGCCAGTTTCTCCAAAGCGGTTGCCATGCGGCCAGAGGTGTCCTCCAGCTGACAAAGCCGAAGATCCACCGTCTGAAGAGAAGCTTTCATGAAATGCTCCCTTTCGTTCACTTCCTCTAATCTCATCGACATGTTTTCAACCCTAGAGAAGGTGGAAAGAAACGGATGGTGAAGCAAAATAGGCCGATGTTCTCCTGAAGTCTAGAATGACCAGTCTGGGACAACAGAAGTGAGGGGAAAAATTCTTCAGTTCTTATCAGGGATTTAATTAGTTTAACTGGTGGATTCTGAGAGTGTTCTTTGTTGATCAGGGCAGGAACATCATAAAAGAAAAACAAGAAAATAAGAGGGGAAGAAACGAGGGTCAATTAATTCATTGGCTTGACAACTCAAACTTTTCAAGAGTAGTCATTTAACTTTCTAATAAAAGTTGACTTTTTGAGCTGAAAGCTGTGATTGTCATTTAACTGCCTTGGGGTCAGGCCCTTGAGGTGTCCAATTGTCCACTGCCCAGTCACAGGGTCCAAATTAGGAAGGGGGGGTTGAAATAAAGGATGGAAGTATGGCAAAATATGGGGGAATTAAAACATAAGGAAGCATGAATCGGTCAGTTGGACTCTTTTAAGAAAGAATCTTGGATTTGTGAAAAGCAAGTTTCCATGACTTTCAGTGGACAAGAAATATAACTACGAAAAATTATCCCCTTTTCCAGTGAGCACTGGAAGATGATTCTCAATTGGTTCCCAATTTTTACTTGAGTGAGGTCTAGAAGCCAAGACTTTTGACTTTCAACCACTGTACGTTAACATGGACACAGAAATGGCATTTCCACCACCACCCCCAAAATGCTTCCAGCTGGTATTTTCTTGTATTTTGCTTCCTGGGGAAAAGGACTGATTCCCATTGGGGGTACCGTTCAGAAGTAACTCGGATGCGTTCGTCATTGGAGGACTGCTCTTCGTCTTCTTTTTCTCGAAAATATTCCTCCACACATTGCTCCTCGAATTCGTACAGTTTCTTCAACTCTTCATCGCTTAGAAACAGCTCTGAAACGGACAGAAGGAAAAGAGTTATTGAGTCGTGTTGTTTTGTTCTGGCAGGTGCATTGTGGGGAGGACCTAGCAAGAGGCATGCTTTTGAAGAAGCAACGACTGTCCTCTGATTTTTAAGCTGCTATTTCGCGTCATCTCTGCTCTGTTGTCATCAGGCTGAAACATAGCAAGGGAGGAAGACCAGGTTTGCTAGAGATATTGATTTAAAGCTTTGGAGGAGGCGACGGATGGTAGAGAACATCATTAAATGCCACTAACCTAAATCCAGCTCGCCATCTTGCTGTGAGAACAATAATGTCACAGTCGGGCTGTCAAAATAATTACTGGAAAGCATCCGGCGATATTATTAGCCCAATCATGACCACATTTACTCACAAACAATCTCACCCAATCCCTAGAGAATGCCTAGATCCATCCAACCCTCAACAAGGTGCAGAAACCATCCATGAAATGTAGCACCTAACTTTGTCTTAACAGTCCTCAAAAATGGAGAACCTAGAGATGATCATAGATGGCTTGATGAATTTTCCTGCATATTGAAGAGAGCTAGAGGAAGCTTGTGATCTCTTCCAGCGCAACATACCATGGGAGAAGTTTGTAGCCCAGCCTCTTCCTTGTTCTGCTGGTTTTCTGATGGGGGGTGGGATATGTCTTTGTAGGCAGGAAACAGACCCCCCATGTCTATGGAGATTCTCAGTCCTCCAGGTCCTGGTTGTCCCAAAGGTACTTTTTCAAGAGGCAACTCTGGATTTTTTCTTTGAAGACGTTTCAAAGCTTCATCCAAGAAGCTTCTTCAGCTCTTCAGCTTCTTTAGAAAGTCTAGAGTTTCCTCTTGAAAAAGCACCCTTGGAACAGACCCCCCCCCCAATGATTGGAGCTTAGATGTCTGCTAGAAAAGAACGTTCTCCCCATACTCAGCCCACGATCACATTCATCCTGGTCTCCTTCTTTGTGCTTCTTCCAGCGGCAGCAAGCACGTACAATGACGACGTACAGGTGGCTGAAGATGATCATGGGGGGTGGGAGCACGGGCCTGTCATGGAAAGTCATGATCAGCTGATACCGCTGGAATTTCCAGACTTGGTTGGAGATGGATTTCACTTCAAAGAAAGTGTTGCTGCAAGAGAGAGAGACAATGCCCCCATTTAGCCAGGTCGCTGCAGATCTCTCGACTACAAAGCTAGGATTAGGGCAGGGGTGTCCAAACTTGGCAAGTTTAAGACTTGTGGACTCCAACTCCCAGAATTCCCCTGCCAGCATCCAGAAATCCAGTGGAAAACCCATGATGGCAAAGCAATGCATGAGACCATCTCCTTTGGTTGAACGTTTGGCAATGGGTAACCACATCATCTGACACATCTGATGGGCTTCAGATTTCTGCCTCATTCCTCTCCTTTCCAGTATGATTTGCACAGGTAAGGATACAACAACTGCACGACCCGATTTCTAGATGGCTGGTTTTATTTACCGACTCTACACACAGCCACCATTGTGTCAATATTTACAAACTAATGCTTCTCTCTCGCGCTCTCTCTCCTCCTGACGCCTGAGCGAATTAGCTGTGCAACTGGCGCACAATTCCTTTTTCAAACACATGCCCTTTTCAACTATTGGACACTCAGCTGCGGGCAACAAAATAAAAAGTGGCCTGTTGTTGATTTCAAAGCACAACAACACCCAAAGTGGGCACAGACCACATGCATCTAGGCCTCTACATTTGTGCCCAGGAAGAGCAAGATAGAAATGCGAGCTGGAAATATCTTTTAGTTCTTACTTTCTGCAAACAGTAGATGAGACAGAATGTTAGGGGGAGATGCGTCCATCGAGTTAATGTCTGTCCAGCATCGTTGTGATGGGGAATGAACAGAGAATAACTTGCACAATCTGGCAACACAGATGGCCCTCAATGTACGACCACAATTGAGCCCAAAATTTATGCTGTTTTGCCCCATTTTACGACCTTCCTGGCCTCAGTTGTTAAGTGAACTGCTGCAGTTATTAAGTTAGTCACACGGTTGTGTTGTTTCCCCACTGACTTTGCTTATCGAAAGGTTGCAAAAGGGGATCACGTGACCCCGGGACACTGCAGCCGTCATAAATCTGAGTCCGTTGCCAAGCATCTGAATTTTGATCACGTGACCACGGGGATGCTGCAACGGTCGTAAGTATGAAACATGGTCATAAGCCATTTCGATGCTGTTAAAACTTTGAATGGTCATTAAATGAATTGTTGTAAGTTTGAGGACTACCTGTAGTTAACAGCTTGCTTGTGTTCCTCTGAGTGTACAAAATAAGTGGCATTGATGGCTACATCTTATGGTTTCTGTGCACCGTCTTCTCCTGGCTTTGTTACCTGACTGTCTATCAACTCGTGTGCACGAATTCTGTTTTTGGTCAAGAGTCCTACGCATCCTGCCAACTGAAGTCTGATGCTGGAGACCTTTTCGACCGGAAGACTAGGGGAGGCAAACGAAATACTCACTTAAAGACGGCAATCAACAGGTTGACCAGGAGGATGTTGGCAACCAGCAGGTAGCAAGCCATGAGGGCAGGAGTCAGCCAAGCACCAGGGATACAAGGGGGGAGCCGTTTGCCGTCCTCATCATAAAGGTTATCCCCACAAGGAGCTGGGAAGGAAATTGGATTCGCCTTCACAACTCTGGCACAGACACACGTGTGTAGAAGTGGGGAGGAGGCATGATTCTGGAGGTGTGAATGGAGATTCTCAGCCACGAAGGTTGTCCCAAAGCTGCTTTTTCCAAAAAGGCACCTGGACTTCCTTCTTATTGTTTTTTTCTTTGAAAACATTTTGATTTTCATCCAAGAAGCTTCTTCAGTCCTTCAGGAATTTCTTGAATGAGAAGCGAAATGTCTGCAAAGAAAAAAAAAAAGACCCAACGAAGTCCAGGTGTCTTTTGGAAATAGCAACCTTGGGGAAGATTATGGAGGCTTCTCGGGAGCTTCTCCATCCTTCAGGTCATGGCTGTCCCAAAGGTGCTTTTTTCCAAAACTTGGACTTCCTTGTTGCTGTTTTTTCTTTGTAAATGTTTTGCTTCGCATCTAGGAAACTTCTTCAGTTCTGAAATCCTGAAGAAATGAAGACTTGAAGAACCGAAGAAGCTTCTTGGATGAGGAGCGCAATGTTTCCAAAGCAAAAAACCGAGAAAATCCAGTTGCCTTTTGGAAAAAGCAACTTTGGGGATGATTCTGGAGGCTTTGGGCCCCACTGACGTGGCCATCAAGTGTCTTTTCCCTAATTACAGTTACAGCGAAATGTCTCCCACAACTCTTTGCGGCTTCCTGGCTGCGAATTTCATAGTCTGGGTGGGTGCCAGCCTCATCTCTTGAGTGCGAGAGATGCAGGTGGGTTTTAAGGCTAGGAGGCACCTGCTCAGACGGTTGAAAAGAGCTTCTTTCTTCTACCGAGAAACGCCCCGTTCCCATCACTCCCAGCCGGCCGAAGAGAACAGAAGGTGTGACAGATGGGAGAGCCACGTCACCAACCCAAATGCAAGAATAGCATTCCGTGTAATCCGTTGCTTAGAGAGAGAAGAAACTAAATTCTCACCGGCTGCTCATCCACCACCACTCAGTGGGGCCACCAAGCATTGCAAGCTGTGGATTTTTGGCAGCCGGACAAGTTTAAGATGCATGTTGAAAGCAGCTTTGGGGGGGGGGGTTGGGTGTTATACCGCTGAGCTGAACTCCACCCCAGAACACCTGAGGAAGCAAAGGAAGGAATCTCCTACCCAGAAAAGGGAGGGGAAAAAAAAAAGAGCTTTGGATTCATTCATCAACTTACGATTAATCTCCATGGCGTAGACTGGCGCAGCGTTGCGAAAGCAAGGAAGGAAACAGAAGAAGCAGAATTAAAAAGAGAGGGATGAAAGGAAAAGAAAGGAAAGCACGTGGCTGAGATTAGTAAACCTTTCAGCTGCCAGAAAGAGATAAGGTTGTCCAATATTTTAACAGGCAAGAAAGAGACTCCAGAGTTCAATCACTTTGTCATGCTCTGGAATTTCCTTTGCTCTTTGTCTTTCTAAAATATTACTCATGGCAGCAGGCAGATGATCGTGCAAATATATATTCTAGCTATTTCCATGAGGTAAAGGAACGTTTGCGGTCACGGTCAACACAAGCACAAAACATCATCGGGGAATCGCAACACAATGGACTGCAAGGCCATCCTGGGAAGGCTGCAATCTGGAGAAAAATGTTGTGGGTGTGCAAACGAAACTCTTCCCAATAAGCAATTGTGAGGCTCCTCATCCAGAGGCAAGCAAAATTTTGATCGCACCCATTGATCGCACCTTGTAAAGCCACAGGGGCTAAAAAAAAATGCTGTTTATTTAATTCTTGACCTTCTCAGGAAGCTGAACTGTGATTTAGGAAAAGGGGATCTTTACGAGAAGATCAGAATATTCAGTCCAAAACTGGAAGTTTTTAAGAAGAGATTGGACAACCATTTGTCTGAAGTGGTGCAGGATTTCCTGCCTGAGCAGGGGGTTGGACTAGAAGACCTCCAAGGTCCCTCCCAACTCTGTGATTCTTATTCTGAATCCAAATATCATTTGTTTTCCAAATGCCAATAAGAGTTCTTTAAGCAACTCTGCTATAAAAAAGATGCAAAGGTGACTTCCCAAATCCAGAAAAGGAGGAACGAGACATTTTGTAGGAAGTCCAAAAAATGTCCTTCTTCTGTGGCAAATTTATATCCCTCGGGCTTTGAACTTTGAACAATGGCTTGAAGACAACAAATTGCTGAATATCCTGGAGAAAAAAATGGATGGAGGCCATGTTGTTGAAAGGAACAATTTCTTGCCTTTCAGACTGACAAAATGCAAGAGATTTCCTCAAGGTGATGGGTTGGTTGGGAAAAATGACCAAGGTAAGAATGCCGTCAAAGGAAGAAGACTCAAAAGGGATATGGATTCCTTTGAATCTGATCATCTGCCTGAAAACAGGAAACAGAATCTTACTATGAATTCTGCTCTTACGGTCTATCTGGTCAGCAAAGACCTCTCCATAAATCATCCAGTAGGGCATGTAGAAGATGTTACGGGCCAATCTCCAGGAGGGTTCTTCATCGGGGTGGAGGATGGCTTGGCGAGCCACCCCAAAACTCATCAGGACCACCAACATAATGACCACAAAATACAGCATGTCAATCATCTGTCCAAGAGAAGAACTTGAGTTAAGAGCCCGGGATAAAGTCTTATTCCAGAATCAATGGGAGCAAAGACTCAGGACAAGAAGCATTGATAGCCTCAAGCTTTGGTCTCAAGGAAACCTTCAAGAGCAATCTAGGGAGAAGTAGACTTCACAAGGTCTCCGGGGGAGCAGGAACATCAGTTTTGAATGTTCAACTAAAGAACTTTACATTTAGATAGCCCACCAGAGGATCTTCAAAGGGAATGACTGCTCTGTTATCATATGGGAGAGATTATCATCTTTCCCCAGTTATAATCTTTCCATGATTATGACATGAAGAAACAGTTTCCTAGCACTCGTGTTAGGCACAGAAAATTTTTCAGATCAGTCTTAAAATGTGGAGACATAAGAAACTGTTTAACGCAAGGACAGAGACTTTGGTTTAACACTGATTAATTGGGATGGTGAGACCAGAGGAGTAATGATAGGAGACAAATTGCCCAACCAGGTGATGCTAGAGACCCCATAGGTGGTGTCTAGAGACTATAGGTGGTCCCTAGATCTTTCCACAGGTTTCTTGGTTCTTCCTGTTTTCAGGCACCCCAAGCCTGTTTTTTCCTTCCTGCCACTGTCTTCTGATGCGTGGGTCCACCTGCATTTACTTACCATCTTCCCAATCATCATGACGTAGGGTCCCAGGTATTTGTTCACACCAAAGATGTCCAGGACACGGATGTACCAGAAAATGATGTCCACACAATAGATCACTCTTCCATACCCCATGTAAGGTGGATTTTGCAAGCGAAGAACAGCTCCGATCAGAAACACAGAAATGGCCACCAAATCAGTGATGTTCCAATATTCTTGCAACCACACTTTGATTTTCTGACTTAGCTTCCCTGGTTCTGACATCAAAATCTGAAAATAAAGCAGTTCAAGTGTGGGTGGAGGGGAGAAGATGAAATTGGAGAGGGTGGGGGTGAGGAACAGGAGCAGAATTTCAGTTTTGTGCTTCCATTTATAATGAGCAGCAAGTCTCAAGGTGGAATGATCTCAGAGCCAGTCAGTTTCCTCCTTTTGCTCCTTCTTTCCTTCCAAAGTGGGTCCTGAACTTTAGGCCCTACTTTCCTAATATACCAGTTCATGCTAGAAAGATGCAGAAACATGCAGATGTTTTCTCATGCGTGAACTTCCTTCTTATTTCAGCCATCTGTCCAGGCCACAGATTTTAGAGGATCCATCACAGTACTAACTTTACTCACCTCCCTGACTTTTTCTAAAGCCAGAGTCAAGATGTAGGAGATGACTACCCATTCTTGGACTGAGGGCCACCGTTCCATCCGAACCAGGATGATGTAATTGAACAGCATTAAGTAGCCCAGGTAGGATATCTGAGGATGAGATCATGCAACTCATATCTTTGCTGGTCCGTCAGAGGACCATAATAACACTTTCTCCAAGAACCACAGAATTTAGATTCAAAAGAGACCCCAGAGGACATCTAGCGTAATCACATGCTCAAAACAAGTCTCTGCTCCACTAGACACGAGCCCACCTGCCCCCGTGCTAGGGTGCTTTCTTCTCCAAGTTATAGTCCGAGAAGTCACAAGAGTTAGCAAAATATCAGATGCTGCTCAAGGATCACTAAGTCCAGCCTTGAGTGCCCCAGCAGGTTCTTCTAGAAAGCTGATGAAGTAGATCAGGACCAGCCTCATTAAAGAGAGAGTGGAGAACCTCACATCCCAATGAGAACTTCCTTCAACCCACGCTGGCAAAGGGACACTAACTGTGTTGTTTTCAGATCAGCATGGATATATTTCTACTTACCGTGTAAAACCAGAACTTCACAATTGGTGCGTTGTAGAATTCACAGATCTTGGTTCCGATGGGAAGGCCCTTCTGCTTAGTGTTCCCGTCCTCTTCATCTCCTTTTCGAGAGCCAGCATCGGCATTGGCATCCTGGAAGACAGAGACAACCAGGCAACCGATCACACCAAAATGTCACCCAATTCTCGACAAAGAGAGGGGAAACAGATCTCATTGCTCAGTGGCTTTCTTGTTTTTTCAAACACGCTTCCACCAAGCCCTAGAACGCTTCTGTTTCACGGTACATAGTTCTACTTTCTTGGATGAATAAAGAAAGGAATACAGAGAGTCCTTGACTTGGATTTACTCTGCACTGGGAAAAAGTGAGACTGACCGCATTCTCTTCCTCCTTTTCTTTCCCAACTTCCTTTTCACTGGGTGTTTGATACTCGTCATTGGTCCGGAATTCCAAGAAGAGGATGGTTGGAGGGAGGAGGATCCCCATGATGACCTGAGTGGGGGAAAAGAGGGTGGGAAGTCATTAAATAGTCATTAATGCTCAGGGGATCCTGGAGGCTGACTTTCCCTGGCTGGATACTCTCCAACTGGGTTGATCTTCTGATTCCCATTATCCCCTCATGTTCCAACAGGGGGGGGGGGGCAGCTGGCTGATTTATTTATTTATGGCCAGTCTCTCTGGAGGAACTCATGGGCTACATCTACCTGAAGACCTGGGTTTTTCCGTATGTGCAACCTTCCCATCCACATGTCAGTCAACAGCATCTGGCTGCAAGTGTGTGCAATGAAGTCCCGATGTTTGGCTGCCACCGCAAGTTTCAGGCAAGTAGAGTTGCTCCAGTTCTTCAACTGGTAGGTCAAGAGTTTCATGGCCACCTGCTCGTCATGCTTGTAGGACTGATCCAGCAGCTCCACAGCCAGCTGGCCAAAATCCCTGAGGAAACCAAGAAAGCAGGAACCAGTCAAGGAGATCTCAACCCTTATCTTCTCCAACAGCTTCCAGACCAATGTTACTCAACATTGCCAATTTGAAGATGTATGGACTTCAATTCCCAGAATTCCCTAGCCAGCCAACTGCAATCAAACCAACCAACCAACCAACCAACCAACACAAATGTACAATTTTTCAAAAGGGGGCAGAAGGAGAAGATGGCTTCTGTTGCTCCTTCTGAGAACACGGTTGATGTTGCCTACAAACCAATCCCTTGTGCCCTTTGACTCACTTGGAGTTGTTGTCCAGATCTTGGGAGATATCGTCCACAAGCTCACTCTCCATACACTCGTGGGCCATGGCTTTGTAGAGCTTACAGGCCACTAAAGCTTTGGCCATGGCTTCTTCTCCACGCTGCCACAGAAAGAGGGCCATTTTTTGTCTCTTCATCAACACCGCCCAAACCATGAGCTCATGGAATGGATATTGGAAACGGCTGACTTCCGGATCATCCACATCAATGTCAATGTCTTCTTCCTTCCTCCTCTTCTTCTTCTTTTTCTTCCCTTTGGTGGGAGGCTCATCATCCTAGGAAGAAGTAGCCGAGTTGATATCAGCTCTTGGCTGTGTTATTCGCAGTCTTCCGCCCTGATCTGCAAACATGATCTGGATCATGGGTTCATTCATTCATTCATTCATTCATTCATTCATTCATTCGATTCTTCGCCTGCCTTTATTACTTCATGCAATAAGGAAAAAGGCCATGCAGTTTCCCCAGAGATCTCCAGAACAAGACAAGAAACACTAGCATGCTGAGCGGTTATGCTTGCAGATATTCTAGAGAGCAAGGAATATTCTTACACACGTGGCATGCAACTATTCAACGCAAATTCCCTAGGCATGCTGTGACGTGGAAGCAACGGAGTGCAATGCTACACCTGGGTCGGTGGCCAATACGTTGACATGTTTCTTAGCCACTTGGTACCTTCAGATGGGTTGGTTTCCTCTCCCATGAAGACTAGCCAGCATGGGTGCAATCTTGCAGGGGACAGCTGGTTGGGGAATTCTGGGAGTTGGAGTCCACCTATCTTAATGTTGCTAATGGTTGAGAAACACTGCATTAGATAACTGGGTCAGATACAAGTCTTCACTTCTGCCTGATTTCCTGAATGGATCTTCTTCCCTCTGTCGTTTTCAATTTCTGGCCTTCCTTGTTATTTGCAGGTTCTGTATTTGCTAAAGTTTATTTGTAACCCCCAAATTCACAATGCTTCCACAGTTATTTGTGGACAGGAGCCGAGTGGGCACAGGGGGCTGGACTAGAAGGCCTCCAAGGTCCCTTCTGAAATAGGTCTGCCTTCTCTCAGGGATCTTGCTAGTTAAAATGGCCACCAAAAGTAAGATCTTTTTTAAAACTAAAACTTGAAATGCTTAATCTTTTTTTTTTCAGGGTTCCCACTCATATACAAGAAGAACTTACCTCCATGCCTAGAAGTTTAAGTGCTTTAGGCTGCATGTTGAGGGGAAAAAAGAGGAAGAAAAATGAGTTTTAAAGTAATCGTTTTCCAGTTGCAATCTAACATATTTTACAATAAAATTAAAAGAAAAGGTTTTCAAGAGACAATTGGACAATTGTTTGGCCAGCATGGAATAAGGACTCCATATTCTCATTATTATACGGATGCTGAAATTAAAACGCAGAGCAGAATAGGGGAGAAGGACAGCCATAATTGTTCTGTGAAGCATACTTTGCAAAATAAAAATAAAAATTGGCTTTACCCGTTTAGGTCCAAAGAGATTGTTGTAAAGGGTCCGGAAACTCTTCCGTGTATAGATGCAGCGATACGCCCCACCCATGAGATATTCTAGCACCAAACCGATGTCGATGAGGCTGATATGGTAATCCGGGGGGAGATTTCCCTAGAGAATTCACCAAAATGGATTTGTTGAAGGAAACAGGGCATTCCTGATTAGGCTGCAACCTGAAAGACCCCAGGAGAGAGTTTGACATAGAGGGCGGTCCAGCCTTGGCAACCTCTGTGGACTTCAACTCCCAGAATTCCCCTGCCAGCCAGCCACTCTCTCTCAGCCCTAGGAAGAAGACAACGGCAAACCACTTCTGAAATCTTGCCAAGAAAACCACAAGGATTTGTCCGGGCAGTCAAGACTGACTCGAAAAGACCTCCTCCCCAAATAAGGCAAACGGGGAAGCCAAAACAAGGAATGAGAATGACTAATGAGCAACAATGCTGACATTTTAATTTAGGAGCAGACACCGCTCCCTGCCTCTTGCTTTGAAGGAAATTGATTTCATTCCTTTATTTATTAAATTGTCTTTTGTCAGTCCCTGGAGCTTCTGCTTCGGAGAGGGACCCAAAGACATCAAAGATGCCTCCTCCTGCCGAGACATCTGCCCACCAGCGCCAAACAATCAGAAGCTTGTTGAAGGGCCAGACATGGTAAACAAGTAGGTGGAACAACCTTGGAGGTCATTATGCTGAAAATTATGAACACTTCAGTTCAAATCTGGCCCACTTCCTGGAGCTTTGATCTCAGCACAATGCTTCGACTGTTTCAACGGGGAGTCTTTCGGGTTTAATCGAGAGCGACAGAGGAAAACACAGGCCAACAGCTAAGAGACATGCAAAGTGAGCCGTTCGGCTTCCAACCGTCCAAATCATGCACGACCAATCCATTTTTCTGGGAACTCCCATTTTTAAGGACAGGGACAACCGAAGTGTCTTAGTTTGGTCTACTTGCTCCATTCCATTCCTATTATACATCTTTATCATGCTTTCCCCGTTTTTTCCCTTCCCAACGGACACCCAAAAGCTCCAGGATCCAATCTGTGTCGGTAACAGGCACCAAAAAGCTCCAAATGCAACTAGTAAGATTATCAGATCTGGGTTCCAAGGAGTTAAATGACCAATAGGTGGCTGTAAAACATTATTTTTCTGTGTTCTTTGCTGCCCCCTAGAGGGTTAGTTTTTCACAGCCCACATCTGGTTGCCCTATTAAATCCTTCAGGATCCAACGCTCTAACATACATATTTTATCAAACTTCTAAACCAATTTTTAAATTTGCTTTTATGGGAGGGGGGGAACCCTCTAAGAGCAACATACCCTTATGTGCTTGGGGGGACAGATGACAAAGGGAGCCCTCTCCCCAAAGATTTGATTATATATTCCACCAAAAGCAATGTTTCTTTTCCACCTGTGAAATTAAAGATGGAAGGGGCTAATATCCCTGCAGCTTTCTCAAAAAATCAAAATCAAAATCAAGGTGTCTTCGCCCAACTCTGTGCTGTTCCCATTACACAGAAGGAATCATTGCTGATTCAGAAGAGTGGATAGGTCCACCAGGTATTAAATCCAAAATAACTTTTGCAAATAGCTCAGATGAAATGCAGAGGCTGGAATCTGACTCTACTAGGGATTTTTCAAGGAATATTTCAGAGACGAGTCCTGGCCAAGCAATCAGGTATCTTCCAATTTTACATTCATTTTTCTTTTGATGTTTATAGTCGAAATAAATGTGAAAAACATTTTTGTCAACCCCATTTCCCCCCACTGTTTTTTAATTTACCTTTTTCACGTCTCTCACAATCACATGCAAAGTGTTTGGTGGGCCAAGTCTCTGAAAAACAGAACCGTGGTTTTCCTTTACAAGGATGTTGGATTATTGTTGGCATTTCGTAGAGTTTACGCAAGGCATTGAGACATAAACATAGAATATCAAGGTGTTTACACAATCTGCTATGCCCAAGAAAATAATCCCTATTTTGGCTTAATTTAAGACCTGGTTGATTCAACATGGCATGATAATGATAGGGTATCACCATACCTAAATAATTCCCCCTCGAGCTCTGTCAATCTTCACCTCTCAATTCTTCTCTCTACTTCTTGACTTTGGAAGAATCCTGAAAGATATTTCATTTCCAAACTGACCTGCTATCTCCTGCTAGGTCTGTTCCACTGGAGCAGTGCTTCTCAACCTTGGCAACTCTAAGATGTATGGATTTCAACTCCCGGAATTCTCCAGACAGCCCTGTTGAAGTCCACATGTCTTAAAGTTCTCATGGTTGAGAAGCCCTGCTTTGGAAGGTTAAAAGCCCTCAGCCTGTTTCACAAGGAAGATTCACAGGATCTGTTCTACCGATTCTAAAAGCAGCAGATGATTCCAAGACTTAGAAAAACCCACCTCGTGGTCCTTCACAACCCTCTAGGAGGCTTGCTTGGTTGTCCTACTCCAAACTCCACCTGATGGGACACGTCCGTAGCCAACCAAGGTGGTTTTAAAGCAAAGTTTAACAAGAAACCTGCGAGTGTCACTCACAGTGTTGTAAAGCTCTTCCAGCCGTGGGATGGTGAGGAACCTCTGCATGTTGACCCCATTCTCAATCAAGAGCTTCACAAAGTCCACCCGGTCCAGGACAAGGGCATCCAGCATTGATTGCTCCAGGGCGTTTACCTACAAAGAAGCCGATGCAAAGCACATGTGAGGGACCATGGCCCATAAACAAGTATTGGAGTTGGTGGAAAATATGGAGGCGACCTTGGCAAAACTGGGTTAGTTTGAGATTCAGTTTCTATTTTATGGCTTAGGGTTGTGTGAGAGCCTCACCTAACTTAGTTTGGGGTTAATCTATCCTAATTTTTTTCCATGTATGAAAGAATCTTCCGAGTTGGTACCCAGAAAGAATTCTGGGCATTATTTTGCGCCATGAGAAACTATGTAGAATGAAGCCAATAAATACAAGACCTAAGGGGTGGAAGATCATTCAAGAGAGATCTAACCTTAGAACCATGGAGAAATTTCCTGACGGTGAGAATGATTAATCAATGGAGGAGCTTGCCTTCCGGCGTTGTGGGTGCGCCATCCCTGGAGGCATTCAAGAAGAGACTGGACAGCCATTTGTCCAGGATGGTATAGGACCTTCTGTTCGAATAGGGGTTAGATTAGAAGGTCTCCATGGTCCCTTCCAAACCTATTATTCTATGTTCTACATTAAGCCAATGATCACAAGGACTAGCAAACAAATAAAGCACCTGGAAAGCACCTGGTTCAGAGGGGTTTCAATGCTACATGCAGAGGAAAAGGTTCAGGTTGATGTAGCTGAAAACTCTCCTCCCAGCCTTGGCCATGCTGAGAGGAGCCGCCAAGCCCTTGACAACCTCACCCAGTTCAACAGTTCAAGTTTCCTTGGATCCAGCTCTTCTTCCGGTTCCTCTTTCTGCTTTCCACCTTTCTTTTTCCCTTTCCCTTTCCCTCTTCCTCCTTTCGCTTGAGCAGCAGGGGATTTCTTCTCCTTTTCCTTAGATGCCCAATCTGTGGGGGCCAGACTTCCCAGGGGCTAGAGAGAAAAGAACACGACACATAGTTGAATGGGGGTGAAAACAAGTGGTATTCCTTTCTCTCCAATCCCCAGAGAGAGGATCTGCAGATCTCCAGTAAGTGCGAAAGGACACTGGATGTCCTCCTTTCTCTTCTCATGCAAATTTGGCTGGTGGAATTGCAGGAAGAACTGGTTGGACAACCCATATATGACAAGGGAGAGAGACTGAAAAGTAAACACACCCTACACAAGGCCAGCTACA
Organism: Oxyrhabdium leporinum; assembly: GCA_032468155.1. Taxonomy (NCBI): domain Eukaryota; kingdom Metazoa; phylum Chordata; class Lepidosauria; order Squamata; family Cyclocoridae; genus Oxyrhabdium; species Oxyrhabdium leporinum. The sequence continues at coordinate 16,198 of JANHFL010008215.1, forward strand.
ATACAAGGCCTTTTCTTATTTCTGCATTGTGCAGACTTCTGGTAGCAGCCTGGACTGGAGATGGTTAATGCCAAGAACAAATCCCCCCCCCCCCGAGGTCTGGTTATGAAGAAGACGGCTGAGATAACTAGCTAAGAATTCTAGCAAGGAATTCCCCTTTCAAAGGGGAAATCTAACTACAGATAAAACTCTGCTTCTTTTTTTTAAATACCAAGGGGAGGAAGTTTGACTCTAAGATATCTTTACCGGCCAATGGTGCCCAAAGACGAAGATCTGGCTGCGGGCGATATCGACCCTGTTCCAAGCCAAAGCTAAGCTCAGCTGATCGGATGCAGAGACATTGGTACCTAAGGAAACAGACGAACCCAGGCCAACATTTTTCTACCAATACAAAAAAGGACTCGTGACTATAATGTCCAATCTTTCTTTTGTCCTGAGTTAAGTCACCCTAAAAATGAAAAATAAGGATGTATTATTTTTCTCAATAACTATGTATATTCTTTGGGTCAACTCCACCCATTTGAGTAGTTAGAGGAAATTAGAGCTTCAAAGATTTCAGTAAAGCATCTTTAGTGATGGTTTTGGGGTCCATACATGTCTTGTATGGAATTTCTACAGAAATTCCCTACAAGAGGAATTTCCCAGCCTTGGTTGTGAGTGAGTTCACGAAGGCAGAGTCTCTCTGAAGGATCTGAAAGGCTTCTCTCCAAAGTTCTTCCCACCTGGGCTAAGCTGCTCTTTAGGAGAGAAGCTGCCAATGCCTTCTCTCTCTTGATTCTTCAGGTCTCCCCCGCCTTCCATTCCTTTCTCAGCCTCTCAACACCTTCTCACTCCCTGCATGGCAAACTCACCTTTAAGTAAAGCCGTTAGGATGGACATCTCAATATCTTGCTGCCCTTCAGATCCCATGCGGAACACCGTGATCTAAAGGCCAGCAGAGACAATCATGAGGAGAAGCAAAAGAATCTTTCCACGTTTCTCTTTGGTGCACTGAAGATTTCGAGACTTCAATTCGGTGGTCGCCGGCTGTCAAATCGACTTGATGGTACGTAATCAGTCACCCAATTGCTACAAAAATTATGGCCAATCCATTGCATGATGGATGACACCGCACTGATAAAATATTCACATCCCAATTTAAAATTCATTAGAGAAAGAGATATTTAAAGTCAAATATGTGTCTACTTCTAAAAGAAAGGGGGATTGCTGACAAATTTTAATTACCAGCCATTAGACATGGCTTTGCTTTCTTGCCTGCGTGTGGATCTTCCTCCTCAATCCTTAAGTATCCAACCAGAGGGGGTGAAGGATTTGATTCTTAAACCCTTTCCTTTTCTTTAATACGGAAACAATGATAAAGCATAGTTTAGAAGCCTTAAGAAATCTTGCTGGATTGGCCGGAAGAGGAAGAAGGAATGAGCCACAGAGATGTCCCATTTAGCTTCAGGAAGAACATGGGGATTAAGAGTTAATCTGATCAAACTGGTCCTCATCACCTCCTAACTGCTATTATCATGAGGACAATTGTGGAGGGGGGGAAAAGACATTCACTGATGGAGGCTTTTAAGAAGGACAAGCTGATTATACCATCAGAAGGGATTCCCTAAAAAAACAGATGTCCGGTTGTGTGACGGTTTGATATCTATGGCTGTCTTTGATATCTTTCACTCGTTGCTCAGGGCAAGTAATCTGCGTTGATTAATCGCAAGGTGGCACTGATTTGAACTGGGCATGACAGTCAGGACCCACCAAGAACACTCCAACCAACACTGAGAAGGCAGTAAAATAGAGGTAAGAGCAGACCAAATGATATTACTAATAAATGCTCCCATAAATAAGAGCCTTACAAGAGTGATATGAGCCTAGGTGGCGCAGTGGCTAGAGTGTTGAACTGCAGGCCACTTCTGCTGATTCAATCTAGCGGTTCAAAT
>JANHFL010008217.1:194289-204320 GCA_032468155.1 Oxyrhabdium leporinum
GTGGGTGGGTGGGTGGACAGATAGATGTAAAGTCTGAAGAGGTCATCTATTATATCATCAAGACCACATTTTAACAGAAGTCGCCTTTAAACTTAGGAGTTTGAAATGCTAATAGTAATTATTGCAATTTCCTTTTTCCCGTAGTATGCCTTTATGAGATTTTCCTATTCTTGCATTGGACTGACTGATATAATAATGTTTTCTTTATGACCGAAAGAGAATTGCAGTTAAAAGTAAGTAATGCTCTCTGACCAAGATGAGATTCCTGGAAAATATTGCTTGGAGGAAACGTGGAATGTCTTTTTTTGCACGAAATATACTGACTTGTGATAATGACGGCAAGTAGTTGCTGTAGCATAGTTTATGCTTCATTAATACTTCTTACCACCTTATCTGCAAACTTAGCACATGGATGTCTTCTCTACATAAGCAAGCATCCCTGGAGGCTGCAAATTATCAGCGTGCATATATGTACACTAAGGTGTTTTAGTAAATGCCACCAAAATAACATTTTCCAAATGATTGGAACAAGTAGTTTGAAAAAAAAATAGTAAAAACAAAAAAAATTAGTAATAATGACCTGGGCAGCCTCTTTTATATAGAATTATATTGGTGGGGTTAAATTCTTTGCTTGCTTTCTTTTCAACTATTAGGGACAAACATAGTAGTGAAGTTTGCTGTGCATTATGAATTAAAATATGGCTGATTATGTCATATAACATTGTCTGATTCTCAGTCTGATTTTCATCTTTTTAGTGGGATCCTATTTTCTACATTGTGCATAAGCTAAAATTTTCCAGTTTTGGACTCTCTGAACAGATCTCATGAACTCTGTTTCCCCGCCCACCCCCCTACAAATTTAGTTGTATTTACAAGGACATGGCACATTCTTTATATAGAAGTTAAATACCTAGAAATCCATATGTTGCAAGAATGATAAGACTTAGACTTAGAATAACTTAATTGAATAGCTTGAATGTACACTAATCAGCATACATTAAAATGAATTTTCTTTGCGTACAGCTCTCAAAGGGTCCCCACTTCCAATATATACTATATAAACATGACTAAATAAATAAATGAATATAAAATTATGCATATACCCACATATATTATATGACACAGAGAAACACCACAGTCTAGTCCAGATGTACACATGTACATGCTGAGAAAAACGAATCTTGCAAATTTACTAGACGATTAGTATAGGGAACAAAGCTGTTAGAGAATCTGGTACTCCCGCTAGAACATCACTTCAGACTTTCAAGAAGAGATTAGACTGCCATTTGTCAGAAATGGTGTAGGGTTTCCTGCTTTGGTGGGGGGTTGGACTAGATGACCTACAAGGTCCCTTCCAACTCTGTTAATTTAATCTAACTTTGAAGCCTCCTCCCAGAGGGAAGCAACAGAAGCAGACCATAAAGTGGGTGTGTGGGTCTCTAACAATGCTTTCAGTTCTGAGCACATAGTGCTTATCAGCAGTATCCTGAATGACAGGAAGCAAACTTCCTATAATCTTCTCGGCTGCCCTTACCACTCTCTGTATGGACTTTCTATCTGAGGCACTGCTGCCACCAAACCAAACAGGGATGCAAGTTTGTTAAAACGCCGTCAACTGTGTCTGTGTAAAAAGTGGCCAGGACAGAAGGAGAAAGATGTGCTCTCCTCATCCAATGCAGGAAATGCAGACAGTATTTTGCATGCTTCATTAAGGATGACTTGTGGAGATACCTGTTCAGATTTTTAGTTACCTGCACCCTCAGATAATTAATACTGTTGAGCACCTTTACATCTGCATCCTTGATACTGAATGGAATACGACCATGTCGGCTCTTTCTAAAATCCGTGATGATCTCCTTTGCTTTATTAACATTTAGAACTTATTGCACCAGTCCACCTTATGTAGGGTGACATCATGCTGTCAAAACACACCCTCAATCTTGTGGAATGTTTCCCATGCAAATGTTCTGAACTACTTGAAGCCCAGTTAAATATCTTCCTTTATTAAAACATTCTGTCTAAATTAGTGAGTAATCTAATCAGTATATCTTGTCAAAATTTTGTCAGCAAAAAGATGTCCGTAAAAATAAATAAAGAAAGAAAGAAAGAAAGAAGCGATGGACTGGGAATAGTGATGGATCAGCCTCAAAGAAAACAAAGTTGGTTGGCAGAAGTCAATTGAAAGAAGAGGCTGGAATACTGGTTGCACGATACCCTTGCTTAGTAGCTTCATGGATATTAGGTCTGCCAGTCAGGATAATGTTTGGTTCATGGTTAGACAATATGGCTGGGATAACAATGTGCTATTTCGAAAGAATTTAATAATAGTTTTAAAAAACATGATCCAGATGGTGTACATAAATTCAAAGACTAAGTTCTTGAGAAGGTCCACCTGCATGTTTGACCTTCAGAACAGCTTCAGAGGAATGTCAAACAGGGAGTGTTATGGCATTTGCATTTCATAAGTGTAAAAGTTTTTTTTTTAATGATATTCATATAATTCTCAAGCACTACGATTGGTCAAGGCCTTGTGAGCCTAGAGTATAAATTAGAGGCATTTGCTTGCTGTTCCTCATTCCAGTTTTGAGTCAATAAATGATGTTGCAGCTACGCTGGCCTGCTTCTTGCCTACTGAAGCCCCCTACACAATAGTTATCCTTAGAAGGAGGGAACAATCCCACAAACGCAACAGAGACATGCACCCTCCAAGAATCCCAAAATCAGAGATGTAGCATTATTACAGCTCTTGCCCTGATTGTCTTCAGAAGATCGTTGTGATGAATGCAACATCATAGAAAGGTTTGGAGAAATGTTATGGAAGTTTGTATTCGAATGTCGCTAATACGCGCTCTACCAGAGGATTATAACTCACCATTTCTGTGTACTGATCCTGGTGTCAAACTCCTAGCTACTCAGTCTCCCTAGCAAGCCAGAGACTTTCAGTGTTTCTTTAGCAAGATTTATGGAAGGAGGTGGGATAAAGTTACACAAATCTCAGCAAGTGGATTATTTTTCTACTTTAGAATCCAGTTCATCTCCCAGGTTCCTAAGGCAAAGATTTTCTCAGCTTGTTACTCTTGGTTCAATAGTGATTTGATGAGGGTTTTTTTAAAAAAACTGATAACAGAGGAATGTCCATAGTGAAGAGAATGTAAATCTCTCCATGCCTCTGAGCTTACCTTACAACCAAAGAGGCAATAAAATCTTTTAAAATGCATTGAGAGAACAATGGGAGTTTAACCCAGTTCAGGTGAAAGTGCTACTATTTGGAGAAAGTACTGGTCTGGGTATCATTCCTACCTATATAGGGCTGCTAATATCTATTTTGACTTTTTTAAAAAAAAAAATAGTCATTTTTTGCCTTAACAGTAACATTATGTTTCAAGAAAATAAATAATCATTTTCCCTGGACAAAATGAATCCACAACTATGGATACCAACTGTTGAAACACATCATCATCATCATTATTATTTTCTTCTATTATTTTCTTTTCCCATACATACAAATGCATGTTATTTCCACAGTTTGAAACTAACACAGCAGTATCAAGTAATGGGGAATAAAGTGGTTTCCTAGCTATTCTGCATAAATGTATTTAAAAAAAATATATAACAAGGATATGGTCACACAGACACATACACACACGCATGCCAAATGACAGCTTTAGATAGTTTTTTTTTTAATTAATCTGAAAAAAATATTTCTTCTTTTCCCTAATAAACCATCCAACTAAATCAGGCTTTGTGTTACTACAACTGTAAAAATAGAAATTAGATGTTATGGAACTGAGATGATCACTTAAGCATAATTAATAGAAAACATGTCTTTGTATCAACTTCAAAGTGACATAAGAAGTCATGATTAGATTATCATGCGGTTGCAAAACTATGCTTTTTATGTTCAACAAGATGCAGTAAAACTCTATTCGGAATCAAAATCAAGAAACAGATAATATTAAGCTATGCTTATCTATTTTCTTTGACTTAACACTTCTTTCCCAAAACTTCATTACCAAATAAATAAATGAATTGACAGGTTGATATGATGTCATATATGATGCTAAGAGCTGCAGTGGCGCAGTGGTTAGAATGCAGTACTGCAGGCTACTTCTGCTGACTGCCGGATGCCTGCAATTTGGCAGGTTGAATCTCACCAGGCTCAAGGTTGACTCAGCCTTCCGTCCATCCGAGGTTGGTAAAATGAGGACCCAGATTGTTGGGGGCAATATGTTGATTCTGTAAACTGCTTTGAGAGGGCTATAAATCACTGTGAAGCGGTATATAAGTTTAAGTGCTATTGCTATTGACTCAGCCTTCCATCCTTCCGAGGTCAATAAAATGAGGACCCAGATTGTTGGGGGGAATATGCCGACTCTGTAAACCGCTTAGAGAGGACTGTAAAGCACTGTGAAGCGGTATATAAGTTTAAGTGATACCGCTTTTTCATTTGTGATTTCTTGTATTTGGTCAGTGACTATAATGAAGAATGAAATGAAAAAATCACCCCCAAAAATGTATTACAGTTCAGAATCATGGCAATGCCATTTTCAGGGAGTGAGAATTGGCCTAGAGCAAGGATGTCAAACTCATGGCCCACAGGCCCGATGCGTCACGCGCTGGTCACGCCCTCCCTCAGTTTATCGAAGGGGGAAAAAATCACGATACACCATGTGACACTGCGAGTTTGACACCCCTGGCCTAGAGTGCTTTGCTCACAATCGTACAGTAACTGTTGGATGTTGAACTGAATGTGATTTGAGCATATGATTAAGACCTTAACTGTGCCTGGATCCACATCAATGGTGTAAGAAATTGGTTGGTTGATCTTCAGGAAATCGAATAGAAAAGAAGATAACACCAGTCACAGAATGTCAGTCCTTTGGTACCAAGTAGGTGGTTTGTAAGGATCATAGATCAGTCTGAAACTTGTTCAATGAAAAGTCAGCTGAGGTTCTGTTTCATGAGTGAAGTTTGCAAATTACAGATATGGGGTGCAGCTTTGCCCAGATTACTGGAATTGTCTTTTAGTTAACATGAAATAAGTTATTTCCATGAGGAAGGAAGGAAGGCAGGAAGGCAGGGAGGGAGGGACGGAGAGTGGGAAGGGGGAGAGTGAGAGGAAGCAAGCAAGGAAGGAAGGCTTTTCCTCACTGATTCACAACTCCAGTTTTGGAAGAAAAAAATATATGCAAAGAGATATTTATAAAACAAGGATCCAAAAATGTCTGGTGTCACCTTTTCAAGCTACGTTTTTTTATTAAAAGACCTACATTTTTGCAAGCTGCAGTTCCCTTCATCAGAAGCAAACTTTATGAATAATAGCTTACTTTGTTAAAGTTGCTCCATGAATCTGATAAGGCAGCCATAGTTTAAGAAAGCATATGTCTTTTAATAAAATGTATGAAAAGATGCTACTGGATTCCTTCTGATTTTTGGCTACCATCTGTAGCAAATTTCTTCTCCTACAATATCTTGTAAATAAGGTGATTCACAGGTCTAAATTGACTGATGAACATATGGTTAATATATTCGGGGAACAAGGCAAAGTGATAGCCAACATTAATAATCATAATCTGTCTATAAAAATAAAAATAACCTTAATAGCTGATCATCCAACATACCAATGTATGTTTCAAGTCTGATGCATCATATCACATTTTCAAATCAGTGTTGTTCTTTGACCTAACTGCTATAAAACGCACTTGCAGTGCGTAATTCCAGATTTCTCACTACTAGACAGAACAAGTGCTAATCACAGTAAATCAAAGAGGCAGGGGGGGGGGGGAAAGGAGAGACAGTATAAACAATTTTTCAGTGTACTTATACAGCCTATTAAACGCTGTTTCTATATTGAGAATTACTTCAGCATATCATTTTTAAAAAAACTTCTGATGTACTGCAGAAGGAAACAGTTCAAAATTAATGATTCTACTCCATTACTACAACTAGATGGATCTGTAGAGATTCTCAGTCATTCAGCTCATGGTTGTCCCCAAAGTGCTTTTTTCAAGAGACAACTGAACTTTCTTGTTTTGTTTTGTTTTTCTTTTGAAGACATTTCACTTCTCATCCATGAAGCTTCTTCAGCTCTGACAGGATATTGGGAATAGAAGGATTTATATTCCATGCTCCCAGCTGCCTGCAAGGAATATGAATCCTTCTATTCCCCACTATCCTGTCAGAGCTGAAGAAACTTCTTGGATGAGAAGCGAAACGTCTTCAAAAAACAAGAAAGTCCAGTTGCCTCCTGAAAAAAGCACCTTTGGGACAATTAGATGGCTCTGTCTGTCTGTCTATCTTCACTGATCTATCTTTTTTTTTTAATCACCTCCCTCACTCTCTCTCTGGAAGTAGCACTAAAGTAGGTTTTATTTATGTTAATCAAATGTACCTTTTGGATGAGCAATTCCAATGTACAATATTAAATTTCGGTTTCAAATTCAATTTATAATCCCGTCCAACGAGAAGAAAAAAAAAAAGCAAAAACGAACCTTAGTAACTGAACATTAATAATGAAATAATTACCAATTACCATTATTATTTCATTAATAATAGTGAAAAGATGGGATGTAAATTTTGAGCACAATTGTCAGATTTGTGGAAAGCCATTTTTTTCCCTTTTCTTGTTGGTAATCTCACAACTCCTGCTTTTAGAATAAATCATCCTTAAACCATACAAATACAATTACAGAATCATAGAATTGTAGAGTTGTATAGGTAAACATAGATGTCATTTTGTCTGACTTCTTGTTCAGTTTACGATTCACTAACAGCAACTCTGACAAAGATTAACCAGATTCTATAAAAAGCTGTTAAGCCAAGGTAAAGTCCTTTTTTTACAAAAAAAGTTGTTGTTTTTTAAATTACTTGAACATATCATGTTCCATTAAACATTGTATTGTCAGGGTACACGTATCTCTGTGCTATTACAATCAAAATTTATGGTATTCATTACATTGATAATTATCTAATCTTACAATAATAATCATCAACATTATAACTCTATTCATTTCTTCCTCTTAACATATCTTCTAATGAAAATGTAATATTATATTAGGTATGATAATCTTAATCATATTAATAATAATCATCATATTGTTTACATCTCTATCTTAATATATATTCTTTATTTCACTAATCTCCATTTAGTTCTCACTTCTATTTTTATTCTCTAACCATCCATACAATAGCTCCCATGTCATATAATATTCAGTTTGTTCTTTCTCCTTTATAGCAAGTGTTAATCTGTTCATTTCTGCACATTCTAATATTTTCCTAATCACATTCTTATTCGTAGGGATCTTCTCACTTTTCCAATTTTGTGCAAATGCAATTCTAGCTGCAGTTAATACATGCATTATTAAATATGCATTTTCTTTACTGTAAGTTTCGGGCAGAATCCCCAACAAAAAAAATATTTCTGGTTTTAAATCAATATGCATATTAATTTAAAGTCCTTTTCATATGTCAGTCTTTTCCATTGAGTGACAGTCAATATAGTTATGAAATTTCTCTTAAGGTCTAGCTTGGATGTCTTTCTTTTAATTTTAACTCACTAGTCGTGCTGCCCCCACTCACCCACACATCGGGGTTAGTATAGAGAGCTTTATTCAGTCTATTCCCCCCAACAGTTCCATTTCAGGTTTTCAGCTAACTCCCATCTGCAAGCTTAGCACAGTAATTGGCTCACAACCAATTAAATAACCAAAAGCAAAATAAACTTACAGTCAAACCACAAACAGTCTTAGAAATAAAGGTTTTGCCTGGGTAGGCTCCAAAACTAAGTAGCCCAAATTGACTCTGAGGTCCGGGGCCTCCACTGAGGTTTGTCAACAAGTCCAGTAGTTCGGTTTTCAGGGCTTGCAAGGAGAAATCACAGGAATTGTCCAAGCCAAGGGGTCATTTTCAGAGAAGCCAGCCATGAAGAAGCTCCAGACTAACCTTCCAGGCAATTAGCCCACCTGACAGATAACTGACTGCTCCAAACACAAACATAAACACTCTCTGCAACTGAATTACATCCACAAGCTGCAGAGTCCCAGAAACACAACCCACAACCCACACATGTTGCTTCCAGCAATACCTCCCTCTGCCTGCTGTGCTAAATAGCCCTTTCCAGTGGAGCCCATTAAGAGAGGTGGGGCCTTTTCCCCATCAATCTGGCAGATCTCTGCCTCTTTGCCCTGCCTGCCCTAGCATCCATCAAGGCCAGCAGCTCCCCCCCCTCTTCCTCATTGGCCTGCAAGTTCTCCCCAGCTGAGGCATGTTTTGATGGCAGCTCAGGCTCAGTAATACCGGATGTGCCAGGAATGCTCTCATTCTCCCTCGAGGTCTCTGAGGAAGACATGGATGAGCCTTCATCCACAGGAGACATCACACTAGATCTGGTCCATTTATTCACCATCTTGGGAGTCCTTCTCTGTACAGATTTTCCCCCATTACAATGATTTTTTTTGAACTTTGGTGCCCAGAACTGGATCTATTGCTATAAATGAAACAGGCAGAATAGAATGAATCACAGTATAGTAGGACTGGAAGTCACCCTGGAGAACTTCTAGTCCAACACCTCACACAAGGCAGAAGACCTTATTGCACCCCAGACAAATGGCTGTCAAATCTTTTCTTGAAGACTTCCAGCAATGGAGCACTCATAACTCCAAGATGCAAGTCCTTCCATTAGTTATTTTTTCTTGCTTCAAGAAATTTCTTCTCAGCAGCAGATTGGATCTCTCATTAATACGTGTCTATCAATTTCTTCTTGTTTTGCCCTCCAGATGCTTTGGAGAATAAGTTGACTTCCTCTTCTCTGTGACAACTATTGTCATGCCCCCATCGGAATCTGAATCTGTGGGGCAAGATGAGCCGGAACAAGAGCCGACAGAGATTGAGAGGGCAGCTCCGTTGGCCTTGGAGGATACTGGGGAAGGGCAGAGTCAACCCAGGCAGGCTTTTCTGAATTAGTAAGGCTTGCAGACAGGGAGGAGCTGGAGAGACAGAGCTCAGGAGAAGAGCAAGGATTACCCCCTCCTGATCCAAGAACAAAGAGGGAACAGAAAAGGCAAGATCAATGCAGATCGAGCCAGCTACAAGGGAGGAGAATGTCCCACCCTCTTTCACAAGGCACACCTGGGGACTGAGATGTAAGGTGGGAAGGGTGATCCAGGACTTGTAGTGAATGTGGGGATGTTTGGGGGCACAGTTGGAACCATAAAGGGGAGTTAGACCTGTTCTCTGATTGTGCTGCTTTCGTGCCACACCCAGGATCAGCACAGGTATCACGTCACCCTATTTCTTCTCTTTGTTAGGGTAAACTTACCTAGTTCCCTTACATTGTATTGTTTAGCCTTTGTTGCTCTTCTCTGACTCTTTCTAGGGTTTCAACATCTTTTTTTGCATTTGAAACCATTATTTCCCAGGATCTGACCTCTAGGCAACCTGAAATAGCCCTTCACTTTTGGTGAGCTACATAATGTCATCCTTACAGATGTGCCTGATTCTTGAGGATTCTGTGGGCCGGGTCTCTCCCCATCTTCTGATCTATTTCCTTCAGCTGTTCTATGCTGAGGCTGGCATCAGGATTGATGGTATCCAGCCACTGTTTTCTTTGACAGTTTGGTTTCCTTTTAGGTGAGTTACATGAAACTGTGTAATGACTGCAAATGCCATTCTTAAGTAAGGAATCAATTTAATCCTTGAAAAACTGAAAAAACAAATCAGTTAAAATGGTATTTGATTTAGGCTGATTAGTTCCATTGCTTCCACCAAGCTTATTTTTAACTTCTCTAACAAACTTTGGATTGGGGAAGCAAATCATGTATTTCAGTCATACCATACTGAGGCCAATCCAACATATTCTATTGTAATTCTCCAAAGTACAACTTTGAGGATATATTTTAATTCATACCAAGATGAAACTGATTAAGCCTGTCTTAAATTTTAAGAGTTTGAGAAAGCATTTGTACAAATTTTTATTTTCTGTTTCTTTTCCATGAGCCATATCAGAGAAGAAGAAGTAGAAGAAGAAGAAGAAG
>JANHFL010008219.1:427-11960 GCA_032468155.1 Oxyrhabdium leporinum
ATGAGCTTAGAGAATCCAGTTCATGCAAGCATGTCAATGTCAGCTAAAATGTCAGTCTCTCTTTACCTGGTTACCGTCAGCTGGTTATTTTTCACAATCATGGTGGCATCTGGTTTTTCTGGATCCAATCCAGGATGGACCTCAAGTATATCAAAGTCGATTGGGTGGAAAAATTGCCCTTAAAATAAACATGACAGCAGCAACAGTAATTATTAAACAGTTGCCAGTCATTTGAGAGCAAAACAGGAACTTGATTAAATAGTTGTCAGTAATTCAAGAGCAAATCATAAGAAGAGCTACATCTTGCATTCGGTAGTGCTAATTGTGGCTATAAGTTGGATGTAACTACTTTTATAGCTGCCCAATTGAGGTCCCAATTCTATTTTTCACTTATACAGAAATGTTGCATGTAGTATATTACTATCCTGGTTTCAGAGAACTTGCCTTATATGGATCACATTACTATTGGGATTAGTAATGGGGCACTAGGGTTCGAATTTAAAATAAGCATTTTTAGATTATTCAAAATACTGCTTTGGAAATTGTTTGAGCTTTGTGTATGAGATCATTGTAATTATCTCATATGACAGAGATAAATAGCTACAGATGAGATAAAATGGCTCTACAAAAAGAAGAGTCTATTTCTTCCGACTGTTGTGTACAGTTCCTGTATAATGGCTCTTGACGGATCTTCATATATTAAAGAAGAAACCTAATCAGGGAGAAAAGCAAAGGAGTTAGCTGCATTATCCCTCTACACCAAATTGTTTCTTTCAAGGTCCAGAAAAGAGAAGGAATAAACTGGTGATTCCATCTTTCAAAGAGTAAACCTGGGATAACCAAAACATTAACTTTGAAACTGTCTATGCTAATTGACTAGAAAATTGTTTCCAGTTAATTTGGGAAGTTCAGTACTTTGTTATTTAGCAATAGTCTTTTCTTAATACATTATCTTTCTGATTATTTTATTTATTAAATTTTATGCTGCCCATCTCCTGTATAAGGTGACTCTTTTCTATCCTAACCTAAAATTCATCTCTCTCTCATGCACACTCTCTCTGGTTCTACCTGTCTTTTACCAACTCTGTCAGTTTATTCTTTTTTATGTTTGCTGATCTTTAATAAATAAGCAACAGGATGCATTTATTGCTATCTATGTCAGGCGGTGTGCTCTAATTCAGATATAGGGATTGAATGGAATGTGTTGGTGTAAACTAAATTGGACATTACTCATAATAATAAAAAAAACCCCAAACCCAACAACTTTTATACACAATCGATTTTGGCAGGTGATACAATCCAGAAATAAATATTGCATACCTGGAAACAAACAAAAGTGAAAAGCAAATATTGCTGCCCTTTTAATCTCATGCCAAGTCAAGTCAAACCAGTTTAATTTCATGCCAAGTCAATCAGGTGTTTAACCTCATGCCATGTCAGAAGACTACATGCCTAATGAAAGAAAAGCAGTGGGAAAAACAAAACAAAAGCAAAAAAAAATTCCTTAGAATAACATCTTTGTGTTACCTAGTAAACCATGGGTTTGTTCAGATAATCTGTGACTATCCTCCATGTAAAATCCCAGGAAATTTTGGTGTAGTGGATGTTTCTTCCACACTTGGTGTAGAACAACAACAAACTTTGCTCCATTATCCATTGAAACCTCTACGCTCCGTTTTGGTTTGATTATTAGTGTCAAACTAAGTGGGAAAAGAGAAACCAAGCAGGAAAACATTATTAGTATGCATAATGCAGAGATTCGAATTAGATAAATTGGTTGCAAGGGGAGAACCATTTCTGGAAAAGGCATCTGTAAGCACATGGCTGTTGTTTAAATGAAGTTTAGTGTTAAATTTTGCTACAGCCTATCAGTTCTGCCCCTCAACCTTATTAAATGATGAAGCTATCCATTCATTCACCAATGAAGCAGGCCGAAGTAGAGCATTGCAAATAAACCACTCACCTGAAACCATTGCTCTGATTACATTATGCTGGTTACTAGTTCTAGGGATTGGTCTCAATTTCAGCCAGGATCACTATGCACATAATACACTAAACCAGAGATGGGCAATTAATTTTCCCAATGGGCACATGAGAAACTGGAACTGTTGTGGAGGGCTAACCAATAGAGTTGTGGAGGTGCATAGACATGCATGCATATGGGGAAAAAAGTTGCCTTCAAAATACAAGCAATGCACACAGGCCAGACATGGACAGCCAAAGGGCCAGAAGTAGCCAAGGAGCTGTAAAGTGCCCAGGTCTGCACTAGACTGAACAAATGACAATTTCAGCCTATCCTTCTAACTTCTTTTACTTGCAAACATTGGCCTTTATGGTCAATTGCTGTAGATAGCAAGTCAGTCCAGATCCAGAAGTTTGCTTCCATACAATTGTCTGGATCTGGATGCCCATATATGCTTTTATTTATTTATTTAAACACATTTGTATAGCCACCCATCTTACATCGTGACTCTGGGCAGCATACATAGTATATATATATTATTATTTCCTGTATTTCCAATGCTATTTGAAGGAGAGGGGAAAAAAGACTTGTTGCTCACACATACCACAGCAATTTCAAAAAGTGCGGGAAGTATCAAGGGTTCCCCTATTTTTTCTGAAATATTTGTATTAAATGAATTATGTAGCATTTATCTGAAACAAAAAGCAACTTGAATTTAAGATAATTACTCCCCATACACAAGAGAAGATAGGAAAAAGTATAAATGTGCTGGTTAATAACTGCAGTAAAAATTTCAGTTTCAAAAATATAAATCTGTACAATGCCAACTTCCCCACCTTGTAGATTAGGTTATGGAGCTGAAACCAGTCGTATAAAATTCTCCAGCCTTTAAATCTATATTGGGACATAAATCTATATGCCATATGTACCATACTTTTGGAAGGTACATTTTCATAGATAAATGAAAATGTGTGTTATCTGTACAAGTAGTCCTTAAATTACAACCAATCATTTAGTAACTGAAGTTACTGAAAAAGCAACTTATGACACTTATGACCGTTGCAGAATCCCCATGGTCATATAATCAAAATTCAGACATTTGGCAACTGGCTCATATTTATGAAGGTTGCAGTTAATTTTTATAAAAAAATAAAAACATTATAAAAACATTATTTTTTATCAAGCATGCCTCATATTTGCAAATGAACTTATAGTGTGTTGCCTTTCTCTATAGCTGAATTTATTTAGATCTACCCTACTTTGTTTACATAAGGACTTTTCTTGGGAAGGTCACCTACTTTCAGGGTTAGCCTGTTGGGGGAATGCATTGTTAATAGAGTTGAAACAAACAGAGATTAAGAGCAGAGTCCAAAGGGAGGGTAGACACAGAAAAAGTGGGTGGGAACATTCATTCTTCCTGACATTCTTTTTTCCCTCATTACATTCAAAAATCCAGTCTGGTATCTTGCCTTAGGCTTTTGGAATAGGCCAGGAGATATGCAAAATTACAGAAGTTTTAAGTCACCCATCCTTGATTTAAGAATAACACTTTTATATATTAGGGGTATGAAAAGCTCACCCGGGTTGTTGTAAGGTAACTTCATCAAGCCAATTGAATACTCTCTTTTTCATACCATTTTGAAGGATGATATTTTGAGTTGTTATTTCAAGCCTTACATTCTGATTCATAGTCACAATCCCAAGTTTTCCAAAATATGTATTCTGTGGTCTTACATTGTTGATGCTCTTTTTATCTCCAATAAGCTGTCCATTGACGGTCATGCCTAAACTCCAGAAATGATATTAAGGGGATGGCATATGTGTAAGTAACATATTTAAAAAATATGTCTTTTCCTGATTTCCACGAGGCAGAACACTTTCCATACTATATATTTTTGTTAAACTGGGATTGATTCTAATTAAATTTTATTTACTTGCTTTCTATAGCCACCCAGCTCAGGCAACGACTCTGAGAGGCTCACATTCAAAAACATACATTGCAATTAAAATCTTAAACCTTTTAAAATAATAAAGACAATAAAAACCATTAAAACAATAAACTACATTAAAACATCTAATTTGTAATACATGCAAAAGCAAGATATATGGCTTGTTAACAATATAGCTGGGAGGCAGGAGCCCTGGTGCATATAGCGCTCCAGGCATGGGAGTATTGCGAGGTCTTTAAAGCTTTATGGAAGGCTAACAGAGTAGAAATGGAAGATATTCAATAGAGTAGGGGCCATTACAGAAAAAGCTTGATTTTAGGATATAGCAGAAGCTTTGATAAGCTTAGGCAACCCTGAATACGTTGTCCATGTGTTAGCACCATTGGTAAATTCTTTAGATATACTAGCATGACGTGGAATCAATGTATAAGTGGTTATAACAGAATGGAAGAGTATAATGGATGAACATTTGGAGTAGCATACCTACGCTATCTTTAATATGATCATATAGATTTAATGGCTCGTTTCTCCAATAATAACCTAGCCAAAGCATGAAAATCGCTCCTCGTGGATTGAAAAGGGGAGGAAAGTTATATTGTATTGGGATACTGTAGTGATAACAGACTTTAGAATATGGGATTGTCAGCAACTAATCTAACAATGTGGCAACACCAGTATATAAACCTCCTGTGTGGCAAGCATTCTCGATTCATAACACTTAAAGAGGTCTTGTGAACCCAGCAGTAGAGGCTTCCTTAGTATTAATTGAATATGCAAGACAGTGGCAGCTAAAGTTCACTGCAGAGTATGGAAATGGGACCTTTGGGTATGCTGGAAGGAGTAAGTAAATCAAGATCAGAAAAAAACCCTAATTTTGTTTAAATAATAAGCAATCTAAATCTGAAAAGCTTTGACAGTCAGTCTGGGTATTATAAAGAGGGTAGAATCTAAGAGAAAGCCTCAAATTTACATGCTTTCTGCATATTCTTTATCCAGAAGAAACAGACCTCAAGGAAATCAAATGGAATTAGACAGACAATGAACTGATCTAGCAGTGCAATATCTTTCTTTTTTACTTAAAATCACAGTTTCAGAAAAGAAAGGCTCACCTGTAACTGGATCTCTTATCAAATTTAACACTATCCCTGGCTCCTCATTTATATTGAAACAAAGGGCATCTTCTTTCTGGGGTACAGCTATGATAAAGTGTGGATCTCCATCAACTGCAAAGAAGAAATTACACCAAAATCATGCTTCCATCAGCGGGTCATTTTATTTCTGTGGTCTCTTTGTGCACCATTTAAAATGAAACAGAAGAATGTAAGAATAAAAAGTATAGAAAGATACAGAGTTTCTATTTAGTATATTTTTGTAGTACCCTTACAGTAGAAAGAACACGAAGGTGCACGAAGGGAGGCTCAGCCATTCTCATTGTACACATGTTGTACTCTGACAATAAAGGTTTGAAACTGAACGTTCAGGGTAACATTATTGTAACATGGACCTTAGCCTTAATCCAACATTGGAAATTGAGGTGGTCATTGATTTCCTTTTCTTGCTACATAATTATCTCTAGTTGATGATTGAGGGAGCTGAGAAAAAAACAAGGCCTGTGACTTTCACAGGCAGCAATAGTTGCACTAGACATGATCCGTTGCTTGAAGTGCCTCCCATTTTAAGGTACAGCATGAGACGTTCCAGTCCACATCCAACAATTGGCGGTTCTGTCTCAAACAGGAAGACCTGAAACCCTTTTGTTGCCTTTACTTCATGGATTCACTCTCCAGGACCTCAGAAGATTTAGATTTCCCCCCCCTACTATTGATATCAATCACTATTTCTATATGTGTATGTACATGTGTGTGTATGTTAGATATTTATGAACTCTAAAAAAGAAACTTACCACTAGAATAATAGTAAGGGGCAGATGGAGGTTGATAGCTGGACACTTGTTGCTTTGCTGCAAAAAAGAAAAGAAAAGAACTGTTTCCATATGTTCTCGTAAGTACATCAGTTAACATTCTGCCCCATTTCAATAATAGCTTTGAAGGCCAGGTTCACATTTGGGGCAGGGAAAGGCAATATTTGGGAGGAGGCAAGGATTACATAATCCAAAGAAGGAAGGAAGGAGGTAGACATCTCTGTGAAAAGCACCAATGTGCTATGAGTGAAGAAATCACTATAAAAGCTAAACAAAAACAATGAAACACCCACACAGAGGTTTCAGACTGAAGTCAGAATGCAGATCTACTGTGGCTGATTTTCACTTTTACCATGGATCTGATTTGTCTGTAATACAATTCCTTTAAATACTTGGTTGTTGTTTTTATTAAATGTGGATATGACCTTCCTGATGTAAGGCAATTCTCATATGCACAAGCATGGTGAGCAAGATTCATACGAAATGTTGCTTATAACCAATCAAGCTGTACAATAAATTTCAGAAAATTAGGCTTGTACTTTAAATTTTATATAATTAAACCTATATATTTAGAAAATTGCTCTGAGCTAATAAATGGAAAATAGGGCATACACCTTTCTTTAAAAGCACAGTGTATATTTAAATTACATTCCATTGCGAAAATGTACACATTTTATCTTAAACAGATAGCAAAAGAAGGAACTAAAATAACACTCCATTAAACCTGACCAATGGAATGGCAAGTTATGAAATATGAGGGAAAGAATTAGAACTGAATTTACCTTCAGCTGTTTCCAAGTGTGAAGAGAGAGGAGAGGGACAGAGAGACAGAGACCTAACCAATAGATATGAGAGCTGAGCTAAACTTATTTAAAACACCATTATTATTATTGCTTTATTTGCTTCTTTTCAGTTAGATCTGGAACTCATCATTCAAAGTAAAATTTTATAATAAGCTCATATTCATATAGAACAAAGGCAAAGAATTACAACTCAGTTTACCTTCAGCTGTTTCCAAAGATGATAAAAGATGGAGGGAGGGAGGGAGAGAGAGAGAGAGAGAGAGAGAGAGAGAGAGAGAGAGAGACAAACATTAATTTTTGTGCTAAACTAGTTTGACTGCAAAACATTAAAGTTGACCTATTTCAATAAGGATAGACTGGAGGGTGCACACAATGTTAATTACATGTCTCTAGGAAGGCATTTTTATTTCTTCTAAAAACAGCTACTTTCTTTCAAAAGATTATTGACTCAAAATCCTCTCTAATTACTCATATTAGAAATAGAGTTTATACAAAATTGCACCCTTCCTGTTCCTCCATTGATTCATGTCATGCAGTTATTTACCAAAGCTGTAGCGTCAAGACTTCATTCCCTTTAATTTTTCCAGCGATAATCTTCTTCTAACAGGGATGATACACTTCAGTTTGCAATTCTTTAATTTCAAGGTGGGCTTCATGCTACCACAGGACAAAAACTATAAGGCCTTTGAGAAGGAAGGGAATCAAATGAAAGAACAACTGTGCTGAGGTGAGCAGATAAGCTTAGTTGAACCCATTGTGGTTCTAGAGTTTGTGGCTCATTGTGGTTCAACCTTGGCCACTTTTAGACCCATGGACTTCAAATCCCAGAATTCCCCAGCCATCAATGAAGTCCATAGATCTTAAAGTTGTCGTGGTTGGTCCTCCTTGTTTTAATGCATGTTTTTTAATCTCAGCAACAAGTTGGGGAATTCTGGCATTTGAAGCCCACACATCTTAAAGATGCCAAGATTGAGAAACATTACTGTAGCAAGAGATTGCTAAAAATCTCATTTCTACTGGATTTTTTTATTTTTAAACTGTGTTTTGAAAATATTTAAGTTAAAATGTAAAACATAAGAACAAAAGATGATAAAAGCCATATTGTGAGATTGTTCTTCTCAAGTTCTTCTCCATTGGGGAATACATGTAATGTCGAAATGCTTGTAGAAAAGAGGTGGAGCTTGTGTTGCCATGCCATGATGCTGTTGACATCAATCTGCTCCCCTTGGCCTGTTGGCAGATGCTGCTGAAAAGCAAGCACCACAAAATTCATGATTTCCTATCCTAATATAAGGGGAAAGCATACTACCTGTTGCTCCAGGATATTCCCGACTAGTTCAACTGTGA
The DNA here is from genome assembly GCA_032468155.1 of Oxyrhabdium leporinum. Classification (NCBI taxonomy): domain Eukaryota; kingdom Metazoa; phylum Chordata; class Lepidosauria; order Squamata; family Cyclocoridae; genus Oxyrhabdium; species Oxyrhabdium leporinum. The sequence continues at coordinate 8,411 of JANHFL010008219.1, forward strand.
ATATTTTGAATATTGCCCCCAAACCACTAAAGGTCAGAAGATTAATGTCCTTATGACAATATCTGTACCTTCCGTGGGTTTGTCAGCGACTGCTTCCTTTTCTTCATTGTCTTCTGGCTTTGTGACAACCATGGATGTTAATGGAGTCACAAACTTATATTTTAGAGACAACTCCAGGGCTTTAGCAGTAATATTTTCCTTTTCATCTCCCTGCGCTACAGCACTAAAAGCAAGGACGAGAAGCATTTAGAAACTATTTTGACCATGATAATATTAATTATTCAGTATTCTTCAACCTGGTAATGCAAAAACATATTGTAAATTGTTCTATATAGTAAAATGAATAGGATATGAGCCTCATTCATATTTTGGAAACAAAAGACTTGTCTCCTGAAAGAAGAAAGAAAGAAGAAAGACTTAAAACTAAACTTATCAAACTATAATGTGAAGTTAGAAGACCTGCAATAATTATCTTGCATTATCTGAAGCAATTTAACTTGGGCCAAGAAATCAAATCAACTACAGGCCAAAAATGATGAACAGCTACCAATCCATTCCAGGCATTATTGAATGAAACTAATTTTCCCTAAAGTATAATCTCTGTCAAAAAATGGTATGGAAAGTGATTGATTTACCAATCCTCATGGACGTCTCTGGAGTAACCACAAAGTTGAAAAAGTCCTACATTACCGTGCTTCTAGAAGTTGTTGAATGGTGAGATAAGCCCAGAATCTCTCAATATATTCTCCAAATATGTATTGTTGTTCTTCGAGAGCTTTAGTTGTTTCCTCAACATCAGCTTGTTCAGTATAGGTCACCTCATTTAGTGCCTAGACAAAAGAAAAGGATTGGATTTGTAATTGCACTATAATTTTTCAGCAGTACACGTTGATACAGGTGTTTATTTCTATATTTATGTACATTGAGCAACAGATGGCTGAATATATTAAAAAAAATATTCAGGCAGTCTTTAAATGTCTCAATGAACCCGATGGGTTTCTAACACATTACAATTATTAACTGAGAAGATACCTGTACTGTCTTGCAAATAACTTATATTTTGGTTTTAATATTTTCATTGTACAGAAATGTGGTGTTATCTCTTAGTCATGAGCTGCCTGGAGTTTGGTACAAACTGGTTGCTGTTTAATAGCTATATAAGTATTTTTCAATAATAAAGAAATAAATACATCTTTGCCCCTCCCTGCAAATTCTCAAATTAAATCTTATACCACCCTAGCCACTCAATACATCTGATAAACTGGGCTGCAACTCAGAAAAAGTTGTGTCTTTGAATAACATTTATTATTCGGAAAAGGTGCCATCGGTTCCCTTCTAATATCTTCTCTTGAGTGGATGATGCTTTATTTGTCACCCAGGCTCAACATGATCACATAGCCATGTTAACTAGTAATAATATTGATGTCTCACTGCTTGAAAATTCTTTGTGTCACTTTTATGACAGGTGAAGCTGATGTTTAAATGTGGATGGATGAATTGGATATGGCTTGGCAGTTTAAATTCAGTTTGGCTAGGTACTAAGTGAAACAATTAGCCAATATACCAGCAATCTGGGTGCTTTCCTGTTTCTAAAAGCAATATAAATAGAGACCATCTCCAAAATCAAAATTTTCAAGATTATTTCTGACTTCTGGAACATGATAGAGGCAGGTAAACTACCTAATGATTTTTCCCTGCAGAATCTACTTTCTCAGCTGTGTTCAGAAAATTATTGTTCTGGAACTGTGAATATTTTCTTTGTGTTATAGAAACTGGAATCTCATGACAACATCTTGAGGAATGTTGGACTTCAAAAATACTTACCCCTTGAGCTTTTACTTCTGCTGTGATACTGTTCAGGTCATTGTCTGTAATTCGTCCAGCCACAACTATTTCAGAGCCATCATAATAATGTTTAAAACTATTTTGAGTCAAATCTGAGATGGCATTTTCCTTATAACCTAACTCCACTTCAGTAAGCAAAGGATTGGCTACTTCATCATAAAAACCCTGGGAACAAAATAGATATTAGGGTTATTATAAATTGTAACACTAACAGGGTATTTATTCTCAAAATCAAAATACTACAAATGAGAGGTTGATTTATTTGGCATGGTACATTTCTGTTATCTGAATCTAGACCGCCCTGGAAAATACTCTGGAAAACAGAACTCTTGTTGAAAGTCTTGACTCTTTAAAAATCTTGTCCCTTTTTCACATTTACAATTTTGTATAGATATGGAAAAAGGGGACTCCATGAAATGGAGGAGTAACCACATAAGTTTAGATGCAGCAATAACATTAAACATGTGTAGTACAAAAATTAGGACTATTTTACTGTACGTGTTAATAAAACCTTTTTTAAGTCTGATGAGTTTGAATTATTTTAATCACAGAAAAATGTGTAATATTATTTCATTCACAATTTTTACTAACACAAAGCCTTCTGGACATCTTTTCGTATTTTGCAAAACCATTGATTGCTAGACAATCCTTTTTAAAAAATAAAAAGTTCTACTTTCATTCATCATACATATTCCCTGATGTAGGCTCTCATGAGGTAAATTTTCCTGCTTTGAGCAGATTTTTCAAAGGAAAAATAGGACACAGATTTAAACATAATACTATTTCTAGCTTTTTATCACAACTTCTCACTTGTTATTAATTTTTGCCAGGAAAATATGAAGTATGATATGGAATGAAAAAGCAACAGCATTTAGACTTATATATCGCTTCACAGTGCTTTACAGCCATCTTTAAGCGGTTTAAAGAGTCAGTATATTGCCCCCAACAATCTGGGTCCTCATTTTACCGACCTCAGAAGGATGGAAGGCTGAGTGAACCTTGAGCCGGGTGAGATTCGAACTGACAAATTGCAGGCAGCCGGCAGTCAGCAGAAGTAGCCTGCAGTACTGTATTCTAACCACTGCGCCCCCACGGCTAAAAGTAGTTAGTTGCCTGAGAAGGGATAAAGTTTTATCCCACTGGGCTGTGCTGATTCTTTTGCAACAAGCCAGAAACGAGGGAAAATGGTGGCTGAGGTCAGGTTCTAATCAAAAAGAAAAAGTTGCACCTGGTTAGTTCCTGTGATGCCTTACCTGTCAGGTAGAGTGAGAGGGCTACTTTAGAAAATTAATTGATGGGATGATGAAACTTATTACCTACAATGGATTCCTATATTTTCTCACTCTATGTTTCATGGTATGTAAACATATTCTGAGTTGATTGCCACAGTGTGGGAGGGATATATATGCTAATCTCTCTTGGTTACTTTTGTATGCTATACACCTCTCCTTGAGGATGGGATGAGATATATTTCCTTCATGGCCTCTTGTAAACTGAAAAGAATAATCAGTGATTTTCTCTGCTTAATAAGAAAATAAATATATCAGATAGAATGAAAAATTGTGCAGTTATGTCTATCTTGTCTAACCAAGACCTCTTGAGTAGTGAAACAAGGGAGGCAGGAATGATAACAAAATAATAATAATAATAATAATAATAATAATAATAATAATAATAATAATAATAATAATAATAATAATAATAA
>JANHFL010008219.1:15168-38714 GCA_032468155.1 Oxyrhabdium leporinum
TCCCCAACCTTTCTGGCTTGGCGGCCCAGCGGGGGTGGGGGTGGGATGGATGATGGTTCTGTGTTAGTGGCAGGTGGACGTGCACACACAGCTCCATTTCTACAAGTGGAGCTTTGTGCGTGAGCACAAGTGCCCACCGCTCATGTGAGTGGAGTTTCAAGCGCGAGCAGCGTGAGCCAAGTGCCTGCCACTCATGTGAATAGGGCTGAATGCACATGTGTGCATTCACCTGCCGCTTGTGCCGCCCAGTTCCGAACAGCCGCGGTCCAGGGGCTGGGGGCCACTGGCCTAAATCAACACATATAAAAGAAGGTTTAGCTGAAACTTAAGGATGAAGCGATACATTTCAATTACATTACTAAATACTTTCAAGATTACTATGCTACACATTTTATTATATGTGTAAATCTTGCAGGGCAGAAATAACTTGGAATAAAAGATTGTGGACCTGATTTTATCTGCGGTACAATTTACCATCCTTCTAGCAATATTACAAGAATTTGTGTTATTTACTTACTTGCCGAATTTTCTGTCCAGACATGGAACCACTGACATCAATTACAAAGGCAACATTCTTAGGTAAACGTTCAAGGATTTTTGGTGCAAAAAAGTGTACAAAGTATCCATTTACTACCTAAAAAACATTGATAAAGATAGTATTCATTTGTGGTAGGGTTTTTTCTTTGGCTTTTTTTTGGTGCTGCTATATTAGTTCAAGTGTCAAACAACTAGAGTTACCTGTAAATTATTAGGAGAATCTCTGTTCACGTCATACTTAATGACAAAGTCTCCTTGGAGCAGAGTAGTTGTACAATTGTCACAGGTTCTTTGTTGTTCAATAGTAGGACTGAATGATACGTGGCCCTTAAAAAAAGAATTGAAATAATAAACAGCTTATAACTAGTAGCTATTTATTCCTTTATTATACATGTAAAATTTCTGTGGAAGGAAGTCTTGGGAGTTTTTAGAAGAATATTTAGAATGGGATTAGCTAAGAGTTGTTTTTGAAACTCCGCTGTGCTACATTTTGAATTATTAAATATTGCAAGATCCAACATTGCATTTATCAGCTTTCTGCATCTGTAGGAACAATGAATGCAAGAAACTAGGAGTGAAACATTGCATTTTTATCTCCTTTTCTTGTCTAAGGAGACTTACTCTGCATATCTTACTCTGCATTGCCTCTTACTGGCTACACATATGTAGTCAGGATTCTCTCTCTCTCTCTCTCTCTCTCTCTCTCTCTCTCTCTCTCTCTCTCCCTCCCCCCCTCATTTGTCATATTTGCATGATGATATTTATTACTTTTATCTCCTCCTTCTTCACTGATTTTATTCATTATTTTTTTCCATAAGGCTGGACGTACCATACCAGTTCTACGCGTAGGCATTGTTTATGTTTTGCAATAAAGAATCTATTGGGTTTTCATTCAGACTAACTTCCAGATTTCTTTCTACACAGTAATGATCATAAATATGAACCAGTTGCAAAGCATCTGAATTTTGATCAGATGACCATGGAGATGCTGCAAAGGTCATAACTGTGAAAAATGGTCATAAGTCACTTCTTCCAGTGTTGTTGTAAGTTTGAACGGTTGCTAAATGAACTGTTGTAGAAAATGAGATGGGTTGCCAAGAGAGACTCCCCAAAACATGGCAAAGATTACAATAGAATCTTTGTACCAGCAGTGAAACACACTTTCATAATAACATTCTTCACTAGTTTAATTTAGTTTATTAAATGTCTCAATCTCAAAGAACTCAGAGCAGCTTCAAGAGGAATGTTGATCAATATCTATATGTAAACACCACTTTCCTATATGAAGGCATATATATATATGTAAAAGCCACCACGATACAAATAATGTGAAAAAGAAAGACTTGTTCCAGTTACAGAAGAGTGTCCATGAACTGAATCACATGTTTTTTAAGGGGCAGACTTGATCCCTGTCTATACACCAGATGCAAGAACGAGAAATACACATTGACTTTGTTGTCTCTCTGTACACACATTTTTTTTATTTAAAAAGAATAAGCTATCTACCTCAACTTTAAAAAATACTGTAAAGCAGAAACACTTTGAATGTGAGATGATTAGACATGATAAATATTTTCAATATTATTATTTAGGCTCAGCCCCACCTACTTTTTTGAGCCTTCACTTATTTTTTCATTCTGACCCACCTATTTTTTTTAGGTGCAACTCTTTAGCTATTCTAAGAAAATATTGCCTATTCCTGATATAGGGAAATGCTTGGGAACTACTTTTACTTTTGTGAAGTATCCTCAAATAATTCTGTGCCTGTATCTTTGATTTTGGTTGCCCTGTGCCATGTCTCACTTAGAGCCTTGACTGGGACAAAATAACCTGTTGCTGTGTTCCGTGAAGCAAAGAGATTGCTTTCAAGAAATATATTCAAGGGGTCACTCTTTCTTTTCTTTACTTCTGGATGGTGTCACAAGGCATGTTACCACTGTAACTTTTGCTTGATGCTTATGAATTCAATTGGCGTCTTCTGTACTTACATACAACCAAGGAAATCTGCAGCAAAGGTGGTGACTGTGATCATGGCAGATACCCATGCTTCCAACTCATTGTAGTTAATTCACAATTAACAATGGCAATTGGGACTGGGATTCCCACTGCTACACAATACGCTTAGCAACAAAAATCCTGGCAGTCTTCATTGCCACCCCACTGGTCATTAGGCAAGGACTACCTGCGTATGAATCACCCTTCAAAATTCTATTACCAGGCATACCTTTTTTCCTGAAAAAGACTTTTTGACAACTGGTAGCAGTTCGTTGTTGAGGAATGTCCCTTCAACTTCAAATTCACTGATGCCTTGAGGCTCAAAGATGTTTGCTTCAATCTGTAACATTGATTAAAAATATGTTGACATTAGCAAGACCAACCCCCAAAAAAATCAGTAATATAAAGTGTAAGAAACATTAAAACAAATAATTAATTTCATAGTTATTTATATATTTGTTTCTAAATTAATAGTTCTGAACATAATTCACAAATTTTTCAAAAAACTACTACAAGATAAAACGACAATACTTTTGATCGTACCTCGAATTTGTTGACAAGCTGTTTTGGATTTACTTTGATAAATAACTCGTATTTTCCAAACTTTCTCTTCAAGAGTTCTTCATAAGTCAATTGAAAAGTAACTTTGCTGGATGATGCAATGTTGACCGAAACACTGAATTTCTCTGTTTTTCTTCCAGCAGCCCTTCACATGTTAAACATAGTAAGGTTCATTAGATTCAAGAGAGCCATAAAAGGACGATCACATATCCTGATGATGAATAATATAGCCCACCATTTAATACTTTCATTTGCTCTTTGTTCATTTACTTAGCATCTGCTTATTGACTAAATGAAATAATGAAACATATTCAGTGTGGCCTCACATACTTACTTCACAAGCCCTGCAGTCTGGCCCCTTGAAACTGCTTGTTGATACTGCTTTTGGGCAACTTCTTTTTCCTTTATAATTCCAGGATAAGTGACACCATCAACTGTCCTATTGAAAGATACATCAGATACCTGAATATATGTGCAGAGATGTCATGTGGGGTTTTTTGCTTCAGTTTATCAAGTAAAGGAGATATTTGAGAGGTATAATGAGGAGGCTGGAAAGAATGCTGCTTCTATAGGACTGAAAACATATTTTGGATGATCATTAAAAAGAATGACGGTAAGAATAATGCTGTGATGGAATCAGTTATCTAGACTGGTAAGAACCGAGAGATTATGAGGGAGGCCTTAGTTTTAGATTTCCGATTTTGAGCACATAATTGGATTAGGTGGCTACAACGTCCTCTTAAACTCTATGATTCATAGTAGTTCTTCTGTTAACAATTTCTGAATGGCTTAATTATTGCTAGACTGATCTCCAAAGCATAGAGAAATAAGAAAATGATGTACATACAAGGTAAAATTGGAAATAAAAGCTGTTTTCGGGAGCTCCACATCAAACTGAGCTTCCTTCGACACATTGGCACGATTCACAGCTCGACTAGTGATGACATTACGAGAAAACCTGGAAGTAACACTGCAGTCAATTTTCACCCAGTAGATTTCTATGGCGTGGGTGTGCTAGAGAACAAAAAAGTCACATCATTATACAGAAATGTGCTGCTAATATAGTATCCTCATTTTAAACAATTTTGTTTGAGATAGCACAAAGATCTTTCTACACCTGAAGTTATATACGTAGTATTTATTTTAATGCTAATTACTTTTGATTCTTTTATTTACTTTCAAATCACAACTGACCCCAATAATTTTCTTGTTCCATTCCTGTTATTTTTTTAAATGAAATCCAAAGGCCACATCTAGAAAGCTGTATGATGGGGGAACCTGTGGGTCAGATTTTTATCTCTGATCCTCACAGACAAAGTCTTGTATTGTGTTTTTAGGGAATGAATTGTTATAGGGGAAGAAAACAAGAACAAACTTCTAAAACATTTTACTTTCTTTTCGTGAAGGGAACGCAAACAAATATTTGTTACCCCTGAATCCATGCACTCATAAAAGTGAGTGATGCGGCCTTTGCACACTTGACCACGATGGGTACTTTGCAAGAGTGAATGAAATATGCCATTTGCTCAGAATTAAAACAACCCTGAACATAAGAGGACTGATTTCTGAAAAAATAAACATAACTTTCGAGCTGAATAAATGATTTCTTTAAGTCCAGCAATTAAGACTAAGAGGAAAATATTCATATTTCATATGTATTATCTAAACAATGACCGGCAATCTAAATGAAAGGTTACTTACCACATCTGTGGCACTTCTCTTCTACAAATAAAGAGTGAAAGAAAGGATTGATTATTGCCAAACAATGGACGCTATATCCTACCAAATATGCTGCATAGTAGTTGTATGTTATTCCACATTTATTTTCATTTTAAGTGAGAGCATCACAATAAATGAGAGCTTCCATAAAATGAAGTCTGAATAATCAGCATGCATAACCTTGGCTGAGTTCTTACCAAACAAATTCCCAACAGCTTACCAACCTGTCTAGTTTGGAAACATTGATTACAGACACAGAAAATAACAAACATCTGGAAAATATATCATAAATTATACTAACTAGGATAAATACCTTATAAAGTTTTTCTACCCTTCCACAGAGGCATATCTGTGGAGTCGCTTCAGTTCAATTTTAGGTAAGTAGGTATAAACACAGGTGTGGTGGATAGCTCTCTCATGTATGTATGCATGTATGTATGTATGTATGTATGTATGTATGTATGTATGTATGTACCACCATGCATCCCTTTCAAGCACCCCATGATCACACACACATAGACGCAGGTACTCCTTGCTTTATCTTCATTCTTTCTCAATTCAGTGTTTTCACCCAAAAATTGTTGAAATATGCAACATGATGTACAGCACATGAATCCAAAGAAGCTAAATCAAGTTTGGATCCAACACAACCCCCTTTTCAGGATACCTATCAGTCACTCATAAAAGAAATCATGGGAGCTGCTGACAGGGATAGTGAGGGACCAAAGCCCCTTACTGGCTTCAAATCAAATCTTTGTTATTTTCAAAAGACAGCATAACTTTGCCTGCTTCACACTCAAATGCAGCACATCTGAGCCAGGCAGCCCAGGACATGAAATTTCATACGCATCCAGTTTCCATGAACTTTAGAATTTCAGTCAAATTAAGCGTACTGGTAAGTATAGGTATCCTGAATCAGGCAGCCAGAAGGCTGAAGAAGTCTTGAAGGATTGAGATAGTGGATTTGCAGTTGCTGTTCAAAGCTTTAAAAAATTCTGAGGAAAAAAAAAGAAGCAATTTCATATATTTAGCTACATACCTTAATGTTTCTCAATGGGTTTATCAAAATATCTGAAGTTACAAGAGCAGGAATCAAGGCCAGTAAAATGTAACATGGGATACACTTCCCCATGTTGGAAGTAAAATTAAAATGTCAATTTGGAAGGACCTTTATTTGTAGTGAACCTTGTAAGTAGTCAAAGAGTAACACTGAAGTAACTATGGCAAATATTTATCTTTGGAAAATGGTTGATGAAATTTCCTCATGAAAGCTAGAGAGTCCAAGGCCAGAAAAACACATTTCAGGATCTAATCTATGAAGCCCAGGTTTACCTGCTGTACCCTACGTAGAACAACTTTAAAATTAAATCTCAAACTAGACTTCACATCTGTTTCAATACCAATATGGTCAGAAAATTTCTCCTGACATTTCTTGAGCTTGCACTTTGATCACCTGAATACATTTCCCACCTCTATTTCAATTAAAGTGATTATGTTTTTATGCATGTAAATTAGGACAAGTTTCTCTCCAATCTGGCTAGTGATAATTTGGAATTGTGTGAGCACTATGGCTGCCAAGTGAACTGACAGGGATTGCAAGTCACCAAACAAAAATTGTCAGACGATATCCAGAGACATTTATACTGCTGCATTGAAGACTCTGGAATTAGGATGTGCACACTTTATGAAAATCTATTACTCCTTCGTTGGATTTCATTTGCCATTTCTTTAAAAGAAACATTTTATTATTTTGCCCTTCTTATTCTGCAGTGCACCAGTAGCTGTCTGAATATATAAGATACACTGATTTCTAAAATGCCGTTTAGACTGTATTTCATTTGGCAATTCTCTTTCTTCACTTGATATAATTGAAAGTAGTAGAATAGCATTTTCCAATGATTAAAGCTGTGTGTGGGGAAACAGGAAATACTGTCCAGGTGAATTCCACTAATCTGTTTTCAGCTTCTTTGCCCCTCTCTGTAATTTAAAGGTTAAGCTTCTTTAGAATCCTGAACAATCAACACAGTCGCTGATTTTCAACTCTGGAGGATTGTAAACAAGGAGAAAGTGATGTACTAGAATGGGTTGTGAGAGAGAGCTGTTCCAGATGTTTTTTTCAGGTGAAAGGGCATGATTTCTAAAGCCTGCTGTAGCAAATAAAATGTGTGTTGGATAAGCTATAATCAAAACTATATATGTTCATGAAAGTTTAAATTGTTAAGGTGTATGCAAAAGTCTATATAAATTGAATACATGAGATTAATACAGCTTTGAGATTTTTTCCTTTAATATAAAATGAATTTTGACAAAATAGAGTAATAATTGAAAAATGTGAAATGATGTGTGTATATCTTTATCTGTAAACTGCAACCACATTAAACAAACTCAGGAAACCCTGTAGCAATTGTTCTTATGCTTAACAGGAATAAGACTTTGGGAACAGAGCCTTTCCCTTAGTTTTGCAGAAGCTGATTAAACAAGAAAATTATCATAAAACATACTTAAATTATGGTTTAAATTAGGAATTCCTTTCTTGATATAGTCCTCATATAGATGTGACAATTACTCTACTCTGATGAATAAACTAATATATCTAGAATAAAGAGATCTTTTGTGTCTTGAACAAAGTACCTTAAATTAGGCCACTAACTATTGAAGTGCACTGTTGTTTATAATTAAAAAAATCTGATACTGGACCGTACATGCCCTGACCTTACAGTCAGTCACGATGTGATCTACAGTTTGACAAGGGACCCCTCTGCCACACTGAATAGATAATACTATGTCCCATTTAAACAGAGAGTCGTGGCAGATGCTGTGTGAGGTGTAAATTCTATTCAGGATTGTCCATTTCTGATATAGTAGTTCAAATGTTGACAGCTTTTTTTGTGGGGGCATTTATATGTCTTCCTATATCTGGGCATTCAGTGACTTATTTGACTAATGCTAATCCTCACAGTAGGAATGGCTTCAGAGAAGGCCCATCTCTGGTGCGCTTCTTTTGTGATGAGACCACAAAACCATGCCTCCCTGCTAGATCTTACCAAGTGGATAGGAATCAGTCAGAGAGAAGCAGTCTTGCAGATAATCATATCCCACATAATGAAAAGCCTGTTATCCATGTATGCATATATGCATGTTATCCATAACAACCAGTATTTTTGAGTTGCACCAGAAGCCAACAAGTAACCAGTGCAACGCAGAAAGTAAAGGAATCACCTGGGCAAAGCAAAGCATTCCAATAGTTATTTATGATGATACATTCAGAATCTATTTTAGTTTCTGAGTGGTCTTCAAGGATAACCCCATGTTCAGTGTGTTGCAGTTATTTATATTCAAGGTGACTTAGGAACAGTGGGAAAAGTCTCTTAATCCATGATAGAATACAAATGACACACCAGAGGTATCTGAGCGAAGACCAAGAGTCAAGACCACCCAATATTAATCCCAACAAATCCATACTGAAATTGAGTCTTGCTTAGGAGCAAGATGTATACAGATTTATCTCGCTCCAGAGATACTTCAAATAAATGTGAAAAGATTTTGATTGTCATGTGATATCCTGGAATGAGAAGAAAACTATTTAAGCCTACAGGACAGATCTGCTTTAAAATAAAACCTGCTCAGGTTTACTGTTTACTGTGCAGCAGCAGTAGTGGCTCTTTAGGTCACCAGTTAGTGTGGTGCTGCATCATTGACCATTCTGATTGTGGGAGCTGTATGTCAACAACATCCAGAGAGTCAGTTCTGCTCTCCTTAAATATTATAAATATTTTTAATATAAATAGCTTTCCATGAAATAGGATTCAAATCAATTTGCCCATAGCAAACTATGAACAATACGTGGAAGGTGTGGATACCCCACGCCTGGTCTTTCCACTAAGCTGTCTATACACATACAACATCGCTAACGAATCTAGCAAGGCAACGAACACGATCGGCCACAACTCAGGCAGGTTAAAATGCCAGCAATTTCAAAGGCATTCTCTAGCCAGAATGCCCAGAACTAAAATGGCTGACAAGCAGCTAAAATAGTGTAGATAACAGGGTTGAACGCATGCGCCGAAGAAAATTTGCCCGTGTCCAAGATGGTCGCTAAAGCAACGGTAACATTACCATAGAAAATAGAAGGACTTCTTTTCTTTTGTACGTTCTGGAAGTAGTGATCTCTATGGCTCCCAGAGGTTTGGTGATCTCTATGGCATCGGGAGCCGCGTCCTCGCAGGGGGTGGATGGGGGCTGCCGGAGCCCCCCCGCTCCCGGCTCTCAACGGGCTACCTGAGTGTGGGGTCGCCTGAAGATGCCCCTGGGCGAGTACACTTTCGTGCGGGTTGTGGGGAAGGGCAGCTACGGGGAAGTGAGCCTGGTGCGACACCGGCATGATGGCAAAAAGGTAAGGCGGGCTGGGGAAGAATGGGGTTGTTGGGAGAGGGACTCCGCCGGAGGGTCCGGGACGCGCGTTGCGGGGAGCGGGGAGATAACGCGACTCTTCCTGGGCATGCCTTTTCCCTCTTTCCCTCTCTGTCTCCGGAGGCCTTTGCGGATTGGGGATGGAGGACGGTGGCCCGTGCGAGTCGCTGGTTGCTTTTGCTTTCCGACCAAAAGGGAATTTAAAAACAACTCGCGCCACAAACTGGCGGCTTTCCTTCAGCAACAGGCGTTGCTCTGTGTGAAAATAGCATCGAACATCCTTTCCACACTTGGAATACTGAATCCAGTTTTGGTTGCCACGATGTAGAAAAGATGTGGAGACTATAGAAAGAGTGCAGAGAAGAGCAACCAAGATGATTAGGAGACCTGAGGCCAAAGCATATAAAGTACGGTTGCTGGAATTGGTTATGTCTACTTTAATGAAAAGAAGGACTAGGGGTGACATGATAGCAGTCTTCCAATATCTGCCACAAAGAAGAGGGAGTCAAGTTATTCTGAGGACAGGACAAAAAGCAATAGGTGGAAACAAATCAAGGAGAGAAGCAACCTAGAACTAAGGAGGAATTTCCTGACAGTTAAAACAATTAATCAGTGGAACGACTTGCCTCCAGCAGCTGTGAATGCTCCAACACTGGAAGTTTTTAAGAAGAGATTGGACAACCATTTGTCTGAAGTGGTGGAGGGTTTCCTGTCTGAGCATGGGTTGGATTAGAGAATGTCCTTCCAGCTCTGTTATTCTATTCTATTCCTCCCTCTCATTTTGAAATGTATTATCAAGGATGCCCCACCTCCCCCTCGTTTGTTAGTTGATTCTGCTTTCAAGCTACAATTCTCCCCCAATTCTCTCCTCCTCATCCGGTCTTCAATGGATTTATCCTAAGAAGGGTGACTCTTTCCAAATTCCATAATTTTTCTGTTCATCCCAAAACGTTATTTTTCTTGCAAGAGCAGTTTTTATTCAGGACATTAGTAAAGATATCTTTAGATGACACCTAAATTAGATCTTATTAAAGCTTTAAATAATCTGAAAACTAATCAGGATATTTTTTTCATTTTGTGTCTAATATATTAAATTGATATGTATTAAAGGAGAAGAAAACCAGCCCATAATTCTTGACATAGAGATTCCAAGATTTTGATAAATAATTAAACAATTCACTTATATCTTTAAAATCTTATATTAAAGCAAAAAAAGGGCAACAGTGAAATAACGATTATATGCATTCAGTGTGTCCTTAATCAGTTTTACATTTCCAGCATGAAGTTTGAAAGGCAAGCCGTATGCTAAGTCAGACTCGATTTCATTGAGGGCCGCATCAGGGTTGTATTTGACCTGGGGTGGGCGTGGCGAGGATGGGCATCGACGTCACTCGTGTCAGGGGCACCTGTGGTGGCCAAGTGCTAAGGCAGGGCTTCCCTCAGACCCTCCCTCATAATCTCCTCCCTTTCTCCCTTCTTTTTCCTTCCCTTTTCCTTCTCCTTTCTACTTCCTCCCCCTCTTTCCTTATTTTTCCTTCCTTGCTCTCTTCCCATCTTTCCTTCTTTGTCTTTCCTCTTTCCTGTCCCTTCTTGGATGCTCAAATGCAAAAGGGGGGACATTTCTACTTTTGTTTTGTTTTTAGTTTGTTTTGCTGGCCCTCTGCCAGTTCCGTTTTCGCGGGCTGGTCCTTTATTGTTTCCAGGGCAGCCCCACGGGCCAGATCTAAGCACCCCGTGGGCTGGATCTGGTCCATGTGCCTTGAGTTTGATACCCCTGCGCTAAGGCATCTAGTAATCAGGAAAAAAAATATTGAACTATATTTCAAAACTGCATTTGAGGGTTGTCTACCTTTTTTACACTAATTCTAAAGTATTTTTTTAAAACAAGGATACCAAATTTAGTACACGATTTTTTTTAAACAAGTATCATTTAAATTATTAAGTTAAGTGCAGTCTGAATTAAATGAAATTTCTGTACGTCGGCAGACATGTCATTCTGGGATTTAGGATATATTTTGTACTTTTGAAGAATCAGACTGGCAGTTTGGAGATGTTCTTAGAACTATTATTAGTCCCTAGAGGGAATATGTCTTGTGTAGCCTTTAGCTAATATACAGTATTAACAGAGCCCTTTCCTTGAATGGAGATTTAACAGTGTATTTATGGTCCTAGAGTCACATTTATTTTAAGGTGTTGTATTTTCTACTTGCAAAAAAATTTGCTTTCCTTGAAAAAATAAAAATTTGCCTGGTGGATAATGCTAGAGTTAGAGTTCTGTCAAAGGTTGACATATCACTTCTATTATCAGGCTACTTTGCCTTCACTTTTTATAAAGTTCCAAGTTTATTTGCTTTTTGTACCTTCTCTCCCTCTCCCATGCACGTTGCTTTTGCAGGTGGGAGGGTTTTTATTTTAAACAACTCATGTGATAGTTTTAATAGTGTTTGTACAAAACAGCGCCCCCCCACCCTGTGGTTGATCTTTAGATTTCTTTCATTTACAGTAATATCCTTTTTTTTTAAAAAAGATCAAACTTTCTTTCTGTTTGTGCAGTATGTTATCAAAAGGCTGAACCTTAAACATGCCTCAAGCCGCGAGAGAAAAGCAGCAGAACAGGAAGCCCAGCTATTGTCACAACTGAAGCATCCAAACATAATCACCTACAGAGAGTCCTGGGAAGGAGATGATGGCTTGCTGTATATTGTCATGGGCTTCTGTGAAGGAGGGGACTTGTATCATAAACTGAAAGAGCAGAAAGGACAACTTCTTCCTGAGTCTCAAGTGGTGGAGTGGCTTGTTCAGATAGCTATGGCACTGCAGGTACCTGACCTCCCTTTACTAGACAGTCCTGATATCACTGAATTTTAGCATGAATTGATTTTAGTTGTTTTATCATTTTCTAATGTGTTCTAGGAAGTCTATTGCTAGTTTCCATGGATATTTTTATGAGCATAGAAAATAATGAATATATTCCTCATGTACTTTTGATCATCTTCTTAATATCTTCAGTCAACAAAACTCTGATTGGTGGCTCCCCAGCTTGATAGATTTATTTAATGTATTCCTGTCCCTCTGCAAGGAGCTTATAGTTTATT
This sequence comes from Oxyrhabdium leporinum, assembly GCA_032468155.1. Classification (NCBI taxonomy): domain Eukaryota; kingdom Metazoa; phylum Chordata; class Lepidosauria; order Squamata; family Cyclocoridae; genus Oxyrhabdium; species Oxyrhabdium leporinum. Next base: position 27,486 of record JANHFL010008219.1, read on the forward strand.
AAATAGTTGTTTTTTTGTCATGCAGTCAGGAAAATAAACTTGATATATAATTTGTGAATTCCAATATTTTATTTTTCAGTATTTGCATGAGAAGCACATTCTGCATAGAGATCTCAAAACTCAAAATGTTTTCCTGACACGTTCTAATATTATCAAAGTGGGAGATCTGGGAATCGCCAGAGTGCTGGATAATCAGCATGATATGGCTAGTACTCTAATTGGCACTCCTTACTATATGAGCCCTGAGTTGTTCTCTAACAAGCCTTACAATTACAAGGTAAAGTATATCATATAAATGAACTTAATCTCTCAGGTATCTATCTTCAAGTAATCAATGTACATTATTCTTGAGATGAGGCATTGCCAGTTAAACGCACCCTATCTGGGCTGCCGGCAATCAGACAACCAATATATTGCAGCAAAGAGCCACTGATTTGTATTTCTTTGCTATCCTTGTGGTTCTCTGGATTTTTGCAGCTAGTATACCTGTTTATAGTGAAACTACAAACTTGAACAAGAAAAGCTTTACAAAGGAAAAGCAAAGCCATTCCCAAAGACAGAAACTGCTAAGGAGATTTAATGTGCATATTGAATCTAGAATGTTGATTATCTTTTGAAGGGAAAAGAAAAAATTGCTGGATAGGGTAGATGGAATGGTGTATTCTGGAAGAAGGACTGGCGGAAGGTCTGGAAGGCAACAATTTGAAACATGTTCTATTTGTTAATTTCTAATGAAACTTCCTGGTATTTTTCCTATTCTACTCCCTGCAATTTATTTCAAACATATCTTATCATAATTCTATGAAAAAAAGTTTACATTATTTTCATAATTGTAATGAATAATTCTAGTGAATTATATTAAAAATATTCTATAAGTAGTTATCTAGAGCAGCGGTCCCCAATCTTTGCGGCTTGGCAGCCTGGCTGAAGGGGGGGGGGGAAACCAGGCCGCTCAAATGGGCTGACATGTGTGTACATGCACACACAGCTTAACTGAATATGCATGCATGCTGGCCTGCCGCTTACGTGGCCCGGTTTCGAACAGAGAGACCCCTGATCTTGAGGGAACAAAAATAGACAATTTGATATATTGGAATTGGAACCACATCAGAATTTTCAAAAGTTGCACTGTCATCTCCAATTTGCCAGAAAAGAGGAGAAATTAAAATATTTGATTTATGGAGCATGTGTGAAATCGATTGTGCAGGCAACATGTACCTCATTTGATTTTATGCAGATGGCTTTTCAAATATATATATATTATTGTGCTTTCTTTGCATTTACAGTCTGATGTTTGGGCCTTGGGTTGCTGTGCATATGAAATGGCCACCTTGAAGCATGCTTTTAATGCTAAAGACATGAATTCCTTGGTTTATCGAATTATTGAAGGAAAGGTATATTTTTTAATCTAATATTCCTTCACATAGAGAATTTCCAACTTGTTGTTATGTGCTTGGGAAAACTACATGGAGAATAAAGACATTTGCAAGTTATATTGAAGTACGTTAAATATGGGAAATGCTATCCTTTTCAATGACGAATTTCAAGGATCTCCCCAAATAACCAATTGGTAGCAAATGCTGAGTAAGTTTGATAAATGTTGCTTTCTTTGTGTTGGCATAAAACACATTTGTCATGGTGAATTAAGCATCATACATAGCAATTTATTTCAAAAACTCAGGAATCTGAGTTTATCTCAGGAAAATTCATTTTCCCACATTTTCTCTCAGTTTCCCTAGCAATTATACAGGTAGTCCTTGGTTAATGATGGTAATTGGGACTGGAATTTCCATCACTAAGCCATGTGGTAATACAGCTCAACAGCATGTGACTTCATTGCTTTGCAATAGCATTGTTAGCACTCTCCATTGCTGTCATTAAGTGATGATTGTGAGTGTTTAAGCAAGTGCCTCCTCACAACTTGCTGACTTCAAACAAGCAAAGTCAATGAGGTGTACAAGGGGTTAGTGAGGTGCAGTGTGAGCATGGTGAGACTGGGAATGTTTGTTGCAGGAAGGGTGAATTTCCCTGGTGGCTTCCCCATTGATTTTCCTTGTGGGAAGCTGGCAGGGAAGGTTGCAAATTGTGATCGGATGACTGCAGGATGCTGCAGCTGGTTGTCAGGTGCTTATGAAAAGTCAACAGGGTTGAATCCAATCTAATTTTAGTAAGAACGATGTTGCACAGAGTAGGCACCATGGAAGAAAAGGCTCTCCCCGGCAGTTGATGCTCCTTAGCTGATTGGACTCAGAAAGTGTTCCTGTCAAACTGGGTGGGATGAGTAAAAATAATTCGGAGAGACAGTCCTGAAAGTAATAGTCCCAAGCCATGAAAGACCTTAAAAGTAACTGCCAGGTTTTTGAATTGCAACCTGAACCAACTGGAAGCCAATGCAGCTTGTACAGCAGAGGTGTCTTATACATCGATTAACCAACACCATTAATTCCCCATGCTATAACCAAATACTGTATCAGCTGAAGCTTCCAAATGCTTTTCAAGGGCAGTGAGAGAGGGAGCACAGACTTTATACTCTACCGCTTTTACGTGTATACCTCGGACAGTTAATGGCCCTATGCAGAAATGATATACACAGTTTAATTAGATGTACAAGTTGGGTGGCTGAGACATTTCTGTCTGCCACATTCAGGTTGGATAATATACATAACAGTTGAAGAATTGGTAGGAAAACAATTGAAAAATTGGTAGGAGCAACCATCTTGGTTTGTTTTGTGAGGCTGGCTGCTGCTGACTTCTGTCCATCCATCTATCCATCCAATTCATATAGGCATCTCATAAGTAAGTGAAGATGGGCAGCATTGTGATCTAAAGAATGTCATTTAAAATGGAATTGCTCTTCCTTCTTCAGCTGTTAACATGTCATTTGAAATGGGACTGTTCCCTTACATTTGTGATGTACTCTAGAAGAGAGAGAAAGAAGCAAAGTAGGAGCAGCCATTTAACAGGATAAAAATAACAGTAGCCTATGTGCATGTGACAGGAGCATTGAATGCTGTCTGAATTGTTTGAAAATTGAGTGTACCTTGAGAACAAGCCAATTTCACATTGGGAATAGTTCTTCCAAGACTTTAGCAGAATGGCAATCAGTTATCCATTACCTACTGGGTTTCTTATGAAATGTTTAAAAAGTTCTAGACAATTATAATATTTCTTGATGATATTAGTTGCAATAGCCTGTTAGAGGTTCTAGCCCTACTTTTCAGCCTCTTTCAGAAAGCTTTGCCAGAGCTTTGGTTAACATGTATAGTAAAAGGGGGAAATGTTATGAAGAAATGCCTTAAGCTAATGAAAAGTGTTCTTTTTTTTCTTCTGTGTTCTTTTTTTAACAGCTGCCACCAATGCCAAAAGATTATAGCACTCAGTTGAAAGAACTGATAAGAACAATGCTTAGTAAAAAGCCAGAGGAGAGACCCAGTGTCAGGAGCATATTGAGGCAACCGTATATCAAGCAGCAAATCTCTCTGTTTTTGGAAGCTACAAAGGCGTAAGAGATATTTACATGGAAAATAATTTGAAGCAAAGTGTTTAGTGTTATCATTGGTATTACACCATCCCGGAGTTCATATACTGGCTTTGATAGTGGGTTCTTGAAACAAGGTTGACTTGGAAACCCACCCATTTTTATTATAGGTACAGAGAGACAGAATAAAGAAACACTTAGTAAATTTTAGTTTTGTGTTATAGCCCAAACCAAAGCTCCTTCTATATTAGCTGGTAGCCACCAAATCTAATTCCAGGTGAGCTGGAGAATAGCAAAAACTTATGAAAGTCCAAAGTGAACATAGGAGTGACTTGTCGCAAGACTGGATCACATCTCTATGCAGCAGTCCAATATTATAGGTCCTGATGCTGGGATCCTTCTGAAGAATTAGAAATACAGAGAAATCAAAAGCCTGCTTCCTTGCTGCTGTCTTGCTTATGGCCAAAGCATCAGTTGCGTATCCCTATCCGTTTGAAATATCAGCTGATAGCAATTGAGTGGCATAGGTTAACCATAGAAACTGGGGAAGATGCTGTTTCCTATCTTATTTGGAACTCTTTTCAATCCCTCAGTGTTTGTTTATATGCAATTTGTCTGGGCTAGTAATTGATTGTTATTTTCTTAGAATTCAGTTTAATTCAAAGGTCGACTGGATCAGTACTAAGGCTAGCTCTAACAAAAGGTAGTGTTGCAGTGAGTGATAGCGTAAGGCCTAAGAAAAGTTGTAATTGGTTTTAATTCAGGGGCTCTATAATATCTTCAGTACCAGTCTGATTCTATAATATGTTATCTCATAATTATTTCAAACACTGCTTTTTACTTCATGTTGTATTGTACCTCAATTATTTGTTATGCAAAGATCTAACTAAACTTATTTTCAAAATTGAAGAATATTTTCATATCTCAGAATGTTATTAAAAGTTTTCAAGCAAGAAGGTTTATCTATACAAGGGCTACAGGGAAAATGAAAATGATAGTGATCGGGGCCATAACGTTTTTAGCAATCATTTATTCTCTATTGACTCATCTATTTATTTACTTTGTATGTTGGGCATCGTTCATAGGAAGTAATACTTTATATATGGCCATTCTTGAGATGTTGGATTTAGATGCCCTGTTGATCTAATCACATTCTTAAAAATGGATAATTAAACCATATTTCACAAATGTTTATGACTTGAGAAGCAATTTTGTATCTAAAATAATATCCATATTGCTATACCTGCAGTACTTCAGAAAAAGTAAACCTATACATAGAGATATGAGAACACTATGTTTTGACAAAAAGTATTTAAAAATGTCCACATTTTGTAAATCTGGTAACATATTTTCTTGCTTTTTCCTTAAAGAAAAACATCTAAAAATCATAAGAAAGTATCTGAACCCAAACCTCGGGGATCTCCAGAGAAAACTGAATTAAAGAAAGAAAGTACAGAATCTCAGAAGCTGCCAAATGAACTTTCAAAGAAGTCCAATGGGGCAAGTTATTATTTTAGCTCTGTAGCCAGAATGGGTGGGGCAGGAAAAAAAAGCCCATGGTCAAATTTGATGAAATACAAATTTTGTTTCAAATTAAGGAGAAAGAATATCAATTCTTAGTCCTTCCATCTGTTTTTTTCTTATAATGATACCCATTTAAATTCTGTTCAATTGGAGGTGCACAGTCAGTTGCCCTAAAACATGGGTATCAAACTCGATCATGTCACATGACGTATCGCGATATATCAACATTTTTTGCCTTTGCGGAGCTGGAATGGGCGTGGCCCGCAAGTGACGCACCCGGCCTGTGGGCCACCAGTTTGACACCTCTGCCCTAAAGTGTTGGGTATCACCAAACCTACAAAAATTGCCACTGCGTTGTAATTTACATGTCACATAAGAAAATTCTGAAAACCACAGAGACTAAGGAATTAACTGCTTCTGTTTAAAATAAATTTGATTTTTGCTCAGTTCCCACCTTGTTCCTTATTCTGTGCTGTTCACTGTTCAGAGTTCAGGCCCTGCCAGCCAAAAGTGAAATTTTTGTTCTTCACAAAGTTGCTTACGGATCTACTCTAGAATAGTAAAACTAACCCTTGGGGAACATGATGTTCCTTGGGGAACTCCTACGTGAGTAGAAGATAGAACAGCTTTTTTTTTTTACAGTGCATGTTACAATATCTTATTTGCAGCCAGAATGGTATCTGATGATTTCCTTCATGGGAGTATGGAGAATTCCTTGATGTAAATATTAAGTTCTATAAAGAATTGGTTTTCAAAAAATAAACAATAACAGGTGGTTCTAATAGTAAACAACAGATAGTTCTAATAGTGGTCATATAACTATAGCTATGCTGTGGAAGATGGGAATAGGGAAGTAACATGAATGAAAAAGATGGACTTCTGGTGCTGCTTCATGACAATCAAACCTCTTAGTGATTGATCCCTTGGTAACATGGAGAGAGAGTTGGAATTAATAAGTAATTCCAATATATCCTTCTTGCCTTAAGTTCCCATACCTGCCCTATCACAACACATTGTTACAATAATACTGTAACAATCTTATAAGATTAGTAAGTTGGAATACCACCTCCCAGCTTTTGCATGTTTAGTCAGTTACTTGATTGAAGGACTTCAGCCAACATAGGTTGAAGATATTGGACCTTCATATGTCTTGGACCTACATAGCCTTCACAGCATCTGTAAATAAGGACAGGGAAACCCACCTGCGGACCAACTAAGGCCATTGCAAGAAATATCAAACAGGCTAACAGACCAACAGCCTGGCTTCTATATGATTGACCTTTTCCATCATTTGCGCACCTCCCATATGACTAAGAGGTCTTTTGTTGTTGTTGTCTAAGCCACTCCTGCATTATACCATTCTAGTAAAACATGCCATGTCTTTCCCCAGTCCTCAGTCCATCCCATGTAAAATCTCACAACTGGATCAAGTCAGATCAAAATAGATTACCGTAATGTTATGCTTACATTTAAAATAATCTAGCCTAATAGAATTGGTGATTTAATTGTACTTCTTAATATTACAGAATGAAGATAAATGTTTGATCAATAATAAAACGTTTGACGTTTCTTCTTCAAAGAAACTAGTACCTGAACCTGAAAAAAACAGCAAAAATAGTTTGAATAGCTTAGATGTCTCTTTTGCAACAATAAGCAAAGTTGATATACTTATTGTTCCATTGGAAAAGAGAAACTCTGCAACCAAACAGTTAGCAGAACATAAAGAATCCGAAAATGTACATATTCCCAATGAAGCAGAGCCTGAACAAGCAAAAACTAGCCCAGAATTAAAGGAGAAAAGTTTACTGAAAGTGACAAAGCCTTGCCCTAAAGCTGGAGATGTAGATGCTAAGGAGACAGAAAATGGTGATGACACTACAGAAGTTCTGCAACCCACTTCAAAGATTCCATGTGTAAGCAATAAAGTAATTATTTTCTGTTTTATATACGTATATGTGTATGTGGACATGAATGAATTAGAAGATGTACAGGCAGTCTTTGACTTACAATCATTTCTTTATATTCAAAGTTACGATGGCACTAAAAAAAGTGACATGACCGTTTTCCACACTTACGAATGTTGCAGCATCCCATGCTCATGTGATCAGAATTTGGATGCTTGGTAATTAGCGTATATTTATGACATCGCAGTGTCCCAGGGTCACGTGATCATCTTTTGCGACCTTCTGACAAAGTCAATGGGGAAGCCAGGTTCACTTAAAAACCATGTTACTAACTTAGCAACTGCAGTGATTCACTTAACAACTGTGGCAAGAAACATTGTAAAATAGGGTAAAACACACTTAACAACTGTCTTGCTTAGCAACAGAAACTTTGGGCTCAATTGTGGTTGTAAGTCAGGGACTACCTGCAAATCTGTTGAAAATGTGATTGAACTCTGAAATGCTGGTTTCTGCTGCTTCAGTAACTCCTAGTGCTAAGCTTGTGTCATGACCTGATTTTGGACATAAGTTTATCCTGTGCTATTGGCTGGTTTTGCTGTGTTGGAACAACTCCTTTTCTTCAGGTAAAGCAGTGCAGATTTCTTCTACAGCAAAGGTGTTTGAGGGAGACAGAGCATCAGACATATTGGTGCTTTGATAATCTTTGATTTTTTATGATTCGTTGTTAATGTAGTAATATTGCTTAATATTTATTAATTATGTCCATTGATTGGGATTTATATTTTTTAGAAATTTATTGCTATATAAATATGTGGGAAGCGTAAATATAATATGTTTTGTTATACAATTGGCCAGATGTTTAAACTGGATTTGGCATTTTTATCCACCAATCAAGTCCTTCCCAAGGACCTGGGATAGGCAAATGTTGCTTTATTGTTATGGTTTGTGTATGGGTAACTTACAGTTAGATTCCCATTCTAAGACTAGTAGAAACTTAATAATTCAACGCTAACTGAGGACTTGGGAATGATTAAGGTAGCTAATTATTATTAGCTTGCAAATTGTGCATTCACCTCTCCATTAGCATCTCTTCCAATTAAACTCTTTTCCTACTGGATCTCAAACTTTTTGCTGGAAAGTCAGGTATTTTGTCTTGAATTCCCTTCCCAAATCTATTGTCAGCATTTAATTTCATTTCAATGTCTATCAGATAATATCATTTTTGAGAAAGTGATAGCTGTAGAACAATTGTGCTGTACTATTTATTTACATTTAAAGGGCCATTAAATGAATACACATGCACTTATTTCAATGCAATTCAGATCTGAATATCTCTGAACCTTTTGTAATTAGATTTAGGCTTAGAACTATTGAGGTTGGTAAGGACCTTTGCGCAATTTTCCTAAAATGGGCAAACTGAACTTAAACAAATAAACTTAATTTAAATTTTTAGATGTTTGTCCCACTTTGATAATTTTTATAAACAATGAAAGGCAACAAATATACAGTACATAATACTCTTTCCTCTCCTATTTTTCCTAAAACCACCCTTCCAGATCTTGGAAGATTTGCTGGAATTAATCAGAAGTAAGTTAGACTAGAACAGACCATATAAGATATCCACATACAGTAGTTTTCCTTGCAATATTTAAAAAAAAGTTTGTCATTGTCATCTTCTGGTTTGTCATTTTTTTACTTATTAGTTTAGCCTTAGGTAAATGATACAGTATTAGTTTCAGCGTCCAGCTGTTGTGTTTCGTGCTTAGCTAATAGTTCTCTTACTCCCTTTAATAATGGGGATGTTGCTCTTTCAGTTTCCTAATGCTTGTATCACATTCTATTTAATGTTATAATAGTGGGTATTCATGAAAATACAGCAAACTCTCTTTCCAGAGTCTGGACTCTACTGAGAAACTGCTAGTACCGATTGATCCTAGAGAAATTTTGGTAAGTATTTGAATTTTGTGGTCTGCAACACAAATATAATTATGCCAACGATTTATTTTAACAGGATTTTCTTCAAATACTTAAGTGAATTTAATTTTGATTAATTTCTATTAACACTTTTGAACTAAGTGTATATACTTGATTCTGGACAGCTAAATTCAAGTATTGTAAAGTGTGTGTATATATATATTCGTAGAATGAAGCCTCCTGTGAAAACTCGGGAGAAGCTAACGATCCCATTCTGCTTATAAGCACTCCTTGTTTTCGGCCTCAAGGATCAGTTCAAGAGCCTTCCTTATCACGACAGCGACGACATAAGAAGCAGGAGCTGTCTGAGATCTGCTTCGACAAGGTAAAGATTAGGACAGTATTAGGATATAAATTCAATAGAACACTAATATCTCTGGAAACAATTATATTGGTTAGAAAGCTATGGAATGGAATATCCAATAAAAACAGATTCAATACTTTTTCCCATGCTAAATATGAGGAAATCCAACAGTAGAAATTGGCAAAAAGATAGTGATATAAAAAAATTGGGTGAAAACAGGGATATTGCTCCAATATCCATATTGGATATTGTGATGCTGTTCCGTGAGACCCTTTTTCTTAGGTTGGGCTTGAGGGGTCAGGCGGGATTGCTGCTGCTATACCAGCAGCTTCCCTACCTTGGCTCCTGGATCTCACTGCAGGGCTGGCGGTGGATTTCCCCAGGCTTATGGTTCTGGGGGATTTCAACCTGCCTTCCCTGGGGGTGGAGGTAGCCCGAGATTTCATGGAAACCATAACTTCCATGGGCCTGTCCCAGGTCATCCAGGGCCCGACTAGTAATAGTGGTCACACACCCAATTTTGTGTTCTTGTCAGAGTAGTGCCTATGTGACCTGGAATTGGTGGACCTGTCCTTGGTCCCCTTGTCATGGTTGGATCACAGTCTGGTGGCAATGAGTTTCTTAAAAACTGTACACCCCCCCGCAAGGAGGCAGGACCTATTAGATTGGTCCGCCCCCGTCGACTAATGAACCCGGATGGGTTACAGAAGGAGCTTGGGGTTATAACTGCAGATCTACTGTGCAGTCCAGCCGAGCTCTTAGTCACTGTTTGGAATAGGAAGGTGCCTGAGGCTCTGGATAGGATTGCACCCTCCTCACCCGTAGACCTCTCTGCCCCGTGGTATACAGAGGAACTGAGAGGGATGAAATGCATGAGACGTCTAGAGTGCCGTTGGTGGAAGACAGGATGAACTCAATCGAACATGGGTAAGAGCTGCTACTAAGACTTACCTCATGGCGATTCGTGTGGCGAAGTGTAAATACTTCTCCACACTAATTGCGTCTGCAGATAATTGTCCAGCAACCCTCTTTAAGGTGAGCCGCCGCCTCCTGGGGAAGGAGGAGATTGAGGTCCATCTGAAGGGGCACGCTGAGGAATTTGCGGATTTTCTGAAAGACAAAATCGCTCGACTTCATTTCCAGTTAGATGCTAGCATGATTGCTGGTCCGGTGGAAGCCCCTGAGACAGGTTCTTGCCCTGTTATCTGGGAATGATTTGACCCTGTTGCTCCCGAGGAAGTGGACAGGATCCTAGGGAGTATGTGCACAAGCACCTGTGTTTTAGACCCATGTCCCTCCTGGCTTGTGAAAGTTTCCCAGGAGGTGACAGGTGGGTGGACTCTAGTGGTGATTAATGCTTCCCTACAGGAGACGATGCCCCAGCACTTTAAGGAGGCTGTGGTCCTCCCTCTTCTTAAGATGCCATCGCTGGGCTCCACCCGGTTGGATACTTTCCGACCTGTCTCCAATCTTCCCCTTTTGGGGAAGGTTGTTGAGAAAGTGGTTGTGCGGCAGCTCCAGAGGTTTCTGGATGAAACGGATTATCTCAACCCCTACCAGTCTGGATTCAGGCCTGGATTTGGGACAGAAACGGCATTGGTCGCACTTTTGGATGATCTCTGGCCGGAGTGGGATGGGGGTAGTACATCCATCCTTGCTCTACTTGACTTCTCGGCGGCTTTCGATACCATAGACCATGGGATGCTCCTGGGGCAGCTTCGGGGAATGGGAGTATGAGGCCTTGTGCTGTCCTGGTTCACTTCCTTTCTCTGCGGCCGCTCTCAGTGTTGATTGTAGGGGAGAGATCCAGCCCTTGCTCACTGCTTTACGGGGTTCTGCAGGGCTCAGTATTCTCTCCACTTCTGTTCAACATTTATATGAAGCCGCTGAGTGAGATCATCCGTCACCATGGACTGAGGTATCACCAATATGCTGATGATACTCAGCTGTATGTGAGTTAAGTGTTGCTGTGTCCTCCCTCTCGCAGTGCCTGGAGGCTGTTAGGGGCTTGATGGGGAGCAACTGGTTGAAACTAAACCCTTGCA
>JANHFL010008220.1:33947-56851 GCA_032468155.1 Oxyrhabdium leporinum
AGTGTCTTTGAAAATACCTGTGTATCGCACTCTTTCCATACCATAAAAAGGCATGCCATCCTAATTGGAGATCATGTTCCTCCAGTAATAGTAACCTTCTATTTTTCAAGTTTATCCATTCTTTTACCTATGTAAGCACAGAAGCCTGGTAATACAGCTCCCAATCTGGTAATCCAAAACCCGCATTGCTTTTTTGTTCCTGTAATATTTTTCAATTTTATTCTTGCTTTTTTCCCTTGCCAGATATACCTCAATATTATTCTATTTAATTCTTCAAAGTATTTTTTTCTCTATTCTTATTGGTATTGTTTGAAATAAAAAAGTAGTTTCAGTAATATATTCATTTTTATAGTAGCTATTCTCGCTATCAAGGATAATTGTAAATTCTTCCATTTCTCCAGGTCCAGCTTAACTTGTTGCATTAGTTTAATGTAGTTGTCATCTTTAACTGTCATGAGTTCAGAATAGCTTCAAATAAACTTTTAAATTACCAAGATATAGTTAATGATACAAACAGAATTATGTGATCAATTGTTATATATACCAAGGAAATTTTGAATTCTAATGCAAAACATGAAACGTTACACTGTTTTCCAGAATCTAGCCCATCTGGAAATAATTCTTTTGAAACAAAAAGTGTTCAAAGTCTTCCATTCAGAGATAGATTATATCTGAAATACTGAAATACTTCTAGGTCCAGAGGTTTAAAGTCCAGGTTTCTGGAAACTCAAAATGGTAGCTGACATATCTGGCTATAAAGTTTATAGCCAAGCAAAACATGATTAAATGGTTTCCAGTCAAATTTGCTGGTTCATATACCATCAAATTATCTGTTTAATAAAGTACAATTAGCATTCATTACATCTTCAGGCACATGTATATATCTCTGCCTATATATGCATACGTGTACTGTATATGTGTGTACCATCCTGATCATTAGAATAAAACTCTACTTAACTGTTTAATTATTTTTCTTTAAATCCCCTTTTTTCTACCCACAGAATGAACAACATTTTCTCCTTTCAAATTATTGAGAACAAGCTTCCTATTAAATAACACAACTCCTATTTAACCTAAAGTATTTTTGAAAATCAAAAGCTATTTGGTTTTTAATAATTTTGAAAAATATTTTTTTGAGGGGCAGGAAAGTTAGAATACATTTGTGGACCACAAGAATAACATTGTTATATATTTCTTACTTCCATAGAATTTAATGGAATGTACATTTAGAATAGTTTGAGGATGGTACTCTTTCTTTTATTGCCCCTTTATCAAAATTCCAAGTTATGAAGCATCCTAAAGAGGAGAATCCAAATAAAGCATTCAAATACAGGGCAATCCTTTTTCTGGACGCTTAAATCAGTGGATTTTAGATGGAACAAGTAACATTATATTTTGGACATCACCAAATATTTTCAAGACAGTCTAGATAATTGATGTTATTAATGTCTTATCTGTAACTATGCAATTGATGTTTTGTTATTAATTATGCAAACAATGTAAATTGATACAAATAATATAAATGCATTAGGGACATAATTACACAAATGATATAAATTCATATTTACAGACATCCAGATTAAATAGACACCTCTTCCTCAAATGTTCAATTAGACTGAGGTGCTAGTGAAAGCATATGTCTATGTAATAACATGTACCACAGTTCAGATATATATTTTTATACAATACGCATATATTTTAAATGCAGCAAGCAAATAAAATGATTTAAATTAGTGGTATCATGAAAATGAAATATTTGCTGCAATATAAAATATATATATATATATATATAACCACCTACCAATTACTGATTGTAAGGAATTTAGCCTGTGACATAAACGTACTGTAGATTGTTGTGCACATTTTGTTAATTAAGCTGAGATGATTGGCCCCAAATCATGCAGTGTGGGTTTATTTGAGCAAGGATGTGAATTCTATTGTTAAAACTTCTGAATATTAAACCCTAGCATAATTAATTGTTTCAGTCAACAAAGATAGCATCATGGATTCTACATTAATTTACTAGATAATATGTTAAAGCAACCTAGTTATGATTCTTCCTTGTTTAAGGAGGTATATCATTAGCAATACCAATAGCACTTCGACTTATATACCGCTTCACAGTGCTTTACAGCCCTCTCTAAGCAGTTTACAGAGTCAGCATATTGCCCCCAACAATCCGGGTCCTCATCCAGGACCTTGGAAGGATGGAAGGCTGAGTCAACCTTGAGCCAGTGACACTCGAATGCAGAACTGCTGGCAGTTAGCAGAATTAGCCTGCAATACTGCATTCTAACCATTGCACCACCACGGCTCTGGTATCAGAGATACTGGTAACAGAGAGTTTCTGTGGCCTGGCAATTCCTGATCGAGGATATAGATAATGCCCTATTCTGGATATTGATCTTTCTCTAGAGAAACGGGAATGGAGTTGGAGATGCTCATAGAATAAACATTTTACTGGAGGCTCAAGTAGCTCTGATGGTATATTTTATGACTTTTAATGGTATTGCAGTTGTGGTTGCATTGATAATATGTATCTGTAGTTATAATTTACTAATTGAGCGCTACCCTTATGCACTGCATAAAAGCTGTTGCTAGTGAACAATGCAACAAGAGGGTTACTGTACAGCATACCTAGCTGCTATCACAGCGTCCCCCAATCTTTTTTGTACCAGGGACTGGTTTGGGGGAAAATAATTTTTCCATGGACCGTTGGGAGGGGGGAATGATTTCATGTGCATGCACAGGTGAGGCTTCGCTTGCTTGTGCAGCCTAGTTCCTAACAGGCTGCAGACCAGTACTGGTCTGTGGACCAGGGGTTGGGGAGCCCTGTGCTATCATGCAGTATTATATTATTAAAAGAATTACACTGGCTACTGATTATTAATGGTTCAGAATTGTATTTACCTTGAAGGCTATAAATGAACCAGGATCCCCTTGAATTGTCTTCTGTATACATCTGCTCCACTATTGCAATTATTGTTAGAGGCCTTTGGGATTGTACCACAAGATTCCTGTATCTCCTAAAGATGTTATCTGAACAACAATAAAAAATACAACCTTTGGCTCTGTTAGTTGTGGTGCCTATATTTCAAAATGCTTTCACTCCAAAAAGAGACACTCACTGGCTTTCATTTCAGTTAAGGTACATGTGGAAGACATTTTACAGTATATGCTTTGGTGTTCATATAGGATGCCCTTAATTTATGCTTGCTTGTGTTCATTGTTGTATATGACAAACACCATAGAAATACTTTAAAATAAATAAATATAAAGCTACTTAATTGGTCATAAGAAAAGCAAGAAAGGACTTAAGCACGTCTAGCAAGCTCTTCTGTTAAATGTATTAAATGTATACAAGTATTTCAGTATACTTAAAGTTTTTCAGTGTATTTAACTACACTTTAAATATAAACAATTATTTCACTGAGAAACACTTGAATATATGTTTAATACAGTAAACTCTCAATTTAATAAAACTGCCAGACTTTGCATTTGATGGACAAAAACATAATCATCTAAACTGAACATCTTTTCAAGAGACAACACCTTCCCTACTAACCCTTTAGTCCCATATTCCAGCAGCCCACACATCCTCTCTTTTTCCCAGCACTTTTCCTTCCCTCCCCTCAGAAAATCCAGTTAGCTCTTTAACCAGCACTTGGTTTTAATAGGTACTTCTTCCCTCCATTGGGCTTTTAAAGTGAAGGTTTACTTAAAGATTCAAAATAAGTAATTAAAGGTTCAGAATTGCTAAAATTTAGGAAGGCAAAATAGAAATACAAGAAAAATTGTTAAAGTCATGGCATTGTACTATAGATTATACATAGATAATTGCCCATGATGTTAATTCAAACATTTCTTGACAGGTGAGAAAAGATTTGAATGTCCAGAGTGTTCTAAAAGATTTATGCGAAGTGATCATCTCTCCAAGCATGTCAAAACACATCAGAACAAGAAAGGTGGAGGAACAGCACTTTCTATTGTTACCTCAGGTGACTTGGACCCTTCAGTTACTGAGGTTCTTCCATCTCCAAGGATTGTCACAGTAGCAGCCATTTCTCAAGATACAAATTCAGCAACCCCAAATGTTTCAGCAAACATGGAGGAATTCTGAAGTAATGTTACATATATGCCTAGAACTGCACTTACGTTTACATACTTTTCAAGATAAGAAGTGGGCTGGTAAAAGTGTATTACAGAGCAGGAAATCATGTATTCAGTCTTGATTTCTGTAAGTATTCCAAGGTGGAGAACTAGCACAGGAAGTGTACTTTGTACAATAAGACAATGCAAAGTATTCTAGTGAAGATGAAAACCTTTTGTTTCTTTACTTTGTGAGACATATGTATTAACTTTGGCCATCTTTATTCATTTGTTAAAAATCAGATGGCCACATGTGAAATGGATCTGAGGAACATCCCAGATAATTTTGGCCACTACATTGTAGTAGTGTGTATAATGACAATCAGCAAACACAGTTTATTCTCTTTCTAGGAGAGATAAGAGATCTACAGAGCAAATACTGAATTTTAGAAATATACTGTATCGACATAAAATTTTAATTTTTATGTAAAAATTAAATATGAAATACGTGTTACAAATCTTATATCTTAATTCATCCTAATTCAAGACACAGGATCTATTCTTAAACAGTCATTAATCTCTTTTGAAACCAGTAATTTAAATATTTAAATTTTGTTCAACATTTGGAGATAAGGGGAAGTACAGTGTTATGAATCATAGCATTTATGCACCACTAATAAGATTTTTCAATAGTAAACATTGTGGTAAATGTACTGAATTCTTTAGAATTTGACACACTAGCAAAAAAAAAAGATGAGCAACTAAAAGTATAACTAAAGTAATTATCTATTACCTTCGATCCTTATGAGAAATATTAGCTGGGATCCAAAGAGCTAATTTTGGCTTGCTCAAGAGTTACTCTCCAGCAAGTAAGGAGGTTTCAAGCTTTTCTTTCTTTTGAAAAGCTCTTGTGCCATATAACAGATTGTGTAATCATTGGTGCTCTCTGAGCTTGGTTGTAGCAATCAAGACCCAGATAAGCAGGGATTAAAACTCTAGGATTAACACCAGACAAACAACAATTGTAAACAATACCCTAATCAAGGAACTACCAACTCAGACAAACAAGCAGTAAACAGCCTAATCATGGAACTACCAAGGAGAAAATAACACCCCCACCTACACTAACAGGGCAAGCTACTGTATATAAACAGAGCAAACCCCACTCCCATCTAGCACTGAAGATGTTACCTAGTCTAGTAAGGAAACATCTGCAAGCAAACAACCAAGCTCAGAGAGCACCAAGAACTCCACAGTTTAACCCTGAGCTACATATATTCTCTTCTATTGATATAACGGATTCATTTTTAAAGATGTTTCAGTGTCAAACACTACGCAGCATTTGAAATTACAGTTTGGGAAACTCAAGTTATTTTGGCTGTATGAGTGTTTTGCAAGAGTGTTTTGGAGTCTAGTAAATGTTTACCTTCTTCCCCTTCCTACATCACAGAAACTAAAAACAGCAAATAGTAAAAAGTAATTATTTTCATTTTTCAGAAACAAAACATTCTAAACATATATGAGGGTGATATGCTCTAATGTGAGATTATTTAATAACTCACTGAAAAAGAGTAAAAACAAAATTAAAATTGTTACAGATCGAGCTCTTCTCACTGACTACTGTTCAACCATACTAACTTGGTTGCTTGGGTAGGGGGGATACACATTTTGTCAACATCAATTGTCAGCATCTATGTGAGCATATCGGTTTATGGACAGGAATCTCCATCTGTCTTAACTGCATTGTGAAAACCTCCTGTGCAGCTATGCTTTGCTGGATTGTGGTAGCTTTGTAAATTTGAATACAGAACAAAAATATGGCTAAAAGTAGTTTGAATTATGGGATCCTTGGTACTCTGTGAGCTTGGTTGTTTTGTGAGCTTGGTTGATGTAGACATTTCATCACCAGACTAGATAACATAAAGGGACTACCAACTCAACAGTAACCAACAGCCCAATCAAGGAAGCACCAAGACCACTCCTACCAACACCGACAGGGCAAGCCACTAGAATATAAAATGAGAGCAAACTGGTACTTCGGATGTTTAAACAATTTAGACATAAAAAAATACATTTTGCAAATCTTCCCTGTTGAAAAACTTGTCAACACTTTTTACATTTTTACAGCAAAATTGGGTGATATTACATAAAATATAGTGCAGGCAATTAAGACTTTTCCTTTAACAATATACTTTGTGTTGGGTGCTACTTGAAACACTATAAACAAACAACTTTTATAAACAAACACAAGTTCCTGTCTTGTGACACTATGCATTTTTAAAGACAAAGACCTACTGATAGTTGTCTGTACTATGTACATTTTAGGAATGCCCTGTGTAGTGAAATATGAAGCTGAAAGTCTTTCATACTTTGAGCTCTCATATATAGCAAAGAAAACAATTTTAGACTGTGGTTATAAATTTTAAATTTTCTTATACCTTTTGTAAAGATTTAACACACTTTAAATATTAGTTGGAGGTTTTTTGTATCATTTTGTATATCTTATTTAAAATATTCTCTACTGATATATCTGTCTTTAAAACATCAGAATGAAATTGACAATATATTTAATACAGATAGATTAATTAGATAATGCTAATTAATTTTTGTTGTAGATGAAGCACATCAAATATTTTATAATTATGCTTTACAATCAGTGCTAAAAATTCTAGTTAAATGTTTCCTAATAGAATCATGTTAACTTAGAATTTAAAAAAAACTTTATAAACTAAAAGGTTGAATACTCTGCATGGCTGTTAAATATTCTTTCTATTCTAGTTGTGGATATGAAATGAAAATTATTGTAATGTGCAGCAAATCCCTATTACAAGTATATCAAAATTTGTTTGATATCATAGAATCTAATGTAGATTAATTTGTGCTAGCAGGTGTGCTTATTTACTCCTGGAATTAAAACCATTTTAATAGTCTGTTCTGTATACCATTTTGAGTCCACTTTTCAGTCTTAGAAAAAATGTAAATTTCAGTGTACTTTATTTGACTCAGTGGGATATAACTATTGTATGTAATAGGGCACAAATGTGCAGTACTAGCTTGTTTAATGCCATTTTACTGTTCATTCCTTTGGTCACCATGATAAAGTTTTGCTTTATGTACTTACAAGTACAAAGTGTATTTATCATGGTAGAATTCCAGTGTTGGATTTTTTTTCTCTTTTTAATATGCTTTATTGGGATAGGGTTGTGTACATGCTTTCTGATTACATTAGAAATCTGTGTTATGTCACTACCACATTGTTTCATGACAGAAGTAATAAAAATACACAACTTAGGGAGAAAACTTTTTTTTAAGTAAGTGATGTTTTGAGTCCTATTTTTCAATTTTATAATTGTTTTATTGCAAAAAAATGTTAAGTCTCGATTTCTGAAGACTTGTGATTTTTTTTAATGCATGTCATGTCACAATTGTCATTCCTCAAAAATGGATGTACAGCATAAGCTACTAAATCTATATAATTATCTTGAAACAGAAGTAGCTGGTGGTCAAATTGTAAATATTTTACAAAAAAAAACCCTTGTAAAAGTTTTGTAATATTTCACTTGTAAATATTTTATAAGGAAAAGAAAATAGATTCTACAATCTACAAATTAATTCTGTCAGCAAAGTCTTTGAGGTGTTAATTTTTATGATGCTGATTTATATAAAATTTGTGTGTTTTTGTGGATTTGGAACTAAAACTGTAGATGTGACCTGCAATAACACTTTGAAATTAACTTACTAATTCTCTTGGATTTGCATGTATTTTACTTCAAAACCTATATTATTTTTATATTTTACATATTAAGCTAAATTCATTTTGACTTAGCTTATGAGGTAAGCTAGTATACATAATAAAACAATAACCATCAACCTGGAAATAAGTAAAAGGATACATTCCAGCCGGAACTACAAAGACAGTAGACCGTGTCATTAAACAAAGGTGTATTTACTTCTAGATAGGGGTGTCAAATTCAAGGCCTTCCACTTTGTACTTTCACTCCAGAGCCCTGGGCAGCGGAGGCAGTGGTGGGATTCAGCCAGCTCACATCGATTCAGGAAAACCGGTAGCTAATTTTTTGTGCAGTTCAGCGAACTGGCTGAATCTCGCCACGCCACACCCCTCAGCTACTCCTCACCTCATGCATGCACGAGTGGCTAATTCGTGGCTCAGAAAGGTCCTCCTCAAGCCAAACCTCCACCTCGTCTGGGACACAATTGTCTCCCCCTCATTGCTCGGTCCGTCCTCCCAATATCGTAAGCCGCCTCGTCCGCTCTGAGGTGAAGATTCAACTGAGCTACTCCAGATTGAATTCTTGGCAAGTCACAACGTCAAGAAGAGGAGGGGTGTTTGTGGTAGTGGTGGCACGGTTTTTACAAGCAGCCAGGTAGGCAATGGCGGCACTTCATCGATGGCAGCATCTTCCGCCCCCCAGTCCACCCCCCCCCCGTGCTTGAGAGTCAGAATGGTCCATTCCAGCTGAGGAGGGAAAGCGAATGTGCTGTCTGAGGAGCATCGCTGCGCTCCTCAGCTCCAGCCACGGAGCTTGCGACGCAGGGCTATGGGGTACAGCTGCCGCAGGAGAAGAAACCGTGTGCTTGGGCTTCCCACCTTTTTCTCCCCGTTTCCTCCGAGGGACGTGCTTCTCCCGGGATTCTCTCCCCACAGCTGGCACTCACCCGAGCCCACCGCCACTCTTGAGGGCACCCACACTGCAGTAATGCCAGAGAGTGCCTGCGTGGGGAGACCTCCTGAGTCCCAAGTGGCTGCTGGCTCCAGTTTGCCGTGTGCTCAATTGAAGCTCTCCAGCCTTTTGGGTGTGCTCCTCCTTCCCCCCCCCCCGGGTGGCTTTAGCCTGAGGAGGATTGCTGTAGCCTGGCGAGTGTGCTGCAGGCTGGTCCTGTTCCTATCTCTGCCAGGTGGGTGATTCTTCACTGCCGGCTTTGCCTCCGAGTCGCTTGGCCCTTAGGCTTTGCTCCTGCTGGGGAAGAAGGCTTGTGTCATGTAACGGCAGCCAAGGGAAGGGGCTCTCCTCCTGCAAGGCCAGCCGTCAAAGGAAGTGCTATACCCCCACCCCCAGGAGGTCAGGTGAGCAAGTGGCCGGGAGGCGAGGCAAAGTTAAAATTCCAGGTATCTCCAGATATTTTGCTGATAAACTGATTCACACAGAGAGCCCCTCCTCGTTCATTTTGTAACTTTAGCGTTTCCCAACCTTGGCAACTTTAAGCTGTGTTGATTTCAACTCCCAGAATCTCCCAGACAGCATAGTAGGGAGAATTCTGGGAGTTGAAGTCCACATAGCTTAAAGTAGCCAAGCTTGAGAAAAGCTGCTCAAGAAATGATCATCTCTGTCTCTCTGGATTGGGGCTAACAAGCCATCTCAGCTCAGTCACATGACCACCCAGCTGGTCACGCCCAGTGAGCTACATAAAGCTGGCCACGCCCACCCAGTCGGCCACACCCACCCAGTCGGCCATGCACACCCAGCCCCCCGAGGTCAACCATAGCCGTGATGCGGCCCTCCATGAAATTGAGTTTGACACCCCTGCTCTAGATAAACATACATAAAACTGTAAGGCATAAAAAAAATGTAGTCACAGCAGAATAGCACCAGTAGAAAATGTTTTGGTGTTTTCAGTGTTTGCATTTTTCCCACAAGACAGCCCGTCTGGTGTAATGGTTAAGGTACCAGACTAGAAACCAGGAAGAAACACAGTGGCAAACTACTAAAAATCTTGTCAAGAAAGCTGCAGGGACTTTGTGTTTGTGTGTATGTTTCTTACAAACAGAATTTTTTAATATATTTTGAAATATTCTATATCCCATGAGTGAACATTGCAAATGCCCATTATTGAAAAGAAGATAACTTCTCAACCTGTAATAAAATGACACATGTTAAATATGACCTTTCTGAAAATAGGTGGTCTCTTCTAAATGCAGGAAGCATAAATAGATAGGCTGTTAAAACTGTCCAGCATTGCCTGTCCAACAAACAACAAAAATAGGAACCCAAATGTGAAATCCAAATACTATGGACATTCAAGGAAATTAAAGTAACAAATGTGTTTTTATTTGCTTTGAGCTCCATTTCTGCTCCATATTACAAATTGCATTTGAGACTTCTTCAGAAACAATTTACTGCTGACAATCTGTTCAGTGGGAAAATGCTGAAAAGTCTTCCTAGATCCACATAATGAACTTGCTGGTCAGAGCAAGTGACAGCAGTTTTAAAATTAGGTATTATTCAAAACAGCCTTGAGTTTTTGGAACCAAAGGTTCATCAAGACAAGATTTTTTTGTCCTAGCACTTTCAAAATTTATTGATTTATTTGATTTATTTGATGCCCATCTTGCCTCAAGGCAACTCTGGGAGGCTTACAACATTAAAAGCTATAAAACCATAAAACATTTCTAAAAAAAATAGAATTACAATCAAAAGTTTATACTTCAAAGATGGGGAGGGAGGGAGCAGGATGCGCAGACAGGTGGGATTTTCTCTTAATCCATCAACCACCTCCAGTGTGATACGCCCCTGTTGGGGCCCCAAGCCAGCTAGCTGGCAGATGCAGGACTTCAGGCCCTTACAGAAGGTCAGAAGTGTGGGAGCTGATCTCACCTGGGGTGGGGGCGGGGGCAAGATGTTCCAAAGGGCAGAAAAGGCTTTTTTGGAACCCGCCCACACACCTGGAATGCTTTGACCGCCAGGGCCTATTCTGCCAGCATGGGTGGAGCGGGCCAGTCCTATTGGGGTGAGATGGTTCCTCAATTAACCTGGACCCATGTCACACAGAGCTTTGAAGGTGATAACCAACACCTTGAATTGCACCTGAAAGCAAGCTGGCAGCCAGTGCAACTTGCAGAACAGTACTGTGGCATGGGCCATTCTAGGGGCCCCAAGAACTGGAGGCACTACATGAAGTTAAATCACTGTTGTGAATAAAACTACAATGTAACCAATCTTGCATGAGTGGACTTCTGCTCATGGAACAGAACTTTCTTGACTTGCTCTTCCACAGCATATGTTCACATCTCTTTTGAATAGTCCACCTAAGTCTTTGGAATGAAGAGCGAGCAAAGGGTAAAAGAAAGGAATGCTATAGACATATGTACTATGTCTATAGTTAGTGTCATGGCTGACTTGCTATGCACCCCTGCTCGCAACCAGACAACAGAAGCAGGGAGGGGGGAAGGTAAAGTATTGGAATGCAAGGGAGGCGTGGGAGGGAATTGAGGAATACAAGTGAGCCAAATCAGCCTGGGACAGTCCCAACACCCCAAGGTGTCAAACACTGGGAAAACTCCAAGGTTCTCAGAATGTTCCCAAAACAAAATGAATGCAATTGATTGATGGACAATGAACCATGGGGAGGCCCAGGGGAAAAGGGGGATTTTACCTATGCTGGTTTTTGTGTGAAAACTTTAGAACTGGCTTTGCTACTTCTGTGCCTATGTAGAATTATTAGTAAAGTTATACTTGGTAAAATAATGTCCCAGGAGTTTCCTTTGCTGCATTTACCAACAGGATGGTTGACATTAAGTCAGTTTTCGTAATAGTAACCTGCCTGGATCCCACCAGGAGGTCAATAACCCCGAGATGTCGACTACAGACAAAGATTCAGAAGAGATGAAGCCAGGAGAGGTCCCAGCTCACCCCAACCCGGAGCAGGGATGCAGCCAGCCAACACACGCCCAAAACTAAAGGCTGAGGGGTCTGAGCAACAACCTGCAGCAACGAGAGAGGGCAAAGGATGCTCCATACCAGGGACCGAAGACCTGCTGGGTGATGAACATGGGCAAGGCAGCAGTGGCCAAACAACTTCTCATCCCGCCAGGGGTCAATGTGGTTCAGGGAGGCAAGTGGAAAGTGAGATGACTGGCCAAGTGGGACGACCCCGCTGAGTGAAAGCTCCCGATCACTGCTCAAAGTCCATCCATGGAGCAATTGGAGAAGTTTGGGGGAATGGAAATTCATGCAACTACAATGCTGGGAGCCGTGGTACCCAGGTCAGGGGATGTGAAGCCACCAGCAACTCTGGCTACCCCCTCTCCTCCCCTTCTGCAACCAGTGATGCCAGCACCTACAGCTGCAGTCAAAACCCTGACACAGGCAGTGGCGGTGACTGGCCTCGCTGCTCCACCTCCAGCATTTCAGCAGGCAGCATTGATGGGCCCAGCGGCAGCTAGAGCCCCAGCACTGGCATCGATGGCAGCAGCTGATCTGCCACTGGGGTAAGTCCTGGAGCGGGAAGAGTGGCTACACACACACCAGTGGTTTGCTTTGATGGGCGTGCAAGCAACCTAGCACATTTCCTGGCCCAGGTCTGGCATCACATGGAGTGCTATGGAGTGATGTACCCAGACAATGCAGCCCAGGGCCACACTGTCGCATCCAACCTGGAGGAGAGTGCTTCCAGATGGTTGGTGTCTTTGCACAATGAGGAGGCTCCAGAGCTGAACGTTCATGACACCTTCATGTGAGCCCTGCAAGAGCAGTTTGAGGACCCTATGGTGGCCCAGTGTGCAGAAGTCCGCATCCGTGCCCTAAAGCAAGGCAAATGGCCAGTAACAGAGTACATTCAAGACTTCAGTAGCCTGGCCAACTAGAGTGACTAGAGTGAAAGGTATGCTTCCAACCAGAGGAGGAAAGCCACACCAAAGTCCAAGAGCTTTGGTAAATGCTCCCCCACCTCTAGGCCAGCTGAAGAGGAAGAAACCTGCGGCAAAGCCAAAGGAGAAGACTCATGTAGGGTGGCAGGTCATGAGGTTTTCTCACCCACAATCCAGTGGAGAGGAGGGAACTCTGACCCCCACCGAGACGGGACCTGTCTTTTATGAGAGTAACAGTAAAGAAGAAGATGACCTGATGGTAAGTGGCACCATCGTCCCTCTGACAGCTAGGGTGGAAATTTTGGTGTCCTCTTCAGGAGTAAAAGGGATCCTTACTGCCCTATTGGACTTGGGGTGCACCCACTGCCTGGTTAGCCCCCAAGTGGTAAAGAAGTTAGGGATGAGGCTGAGAAAATTAAGACAGCCTATGGTATTTTCCCAGTTGGACGGTTTGATAACGGGGTGCTAGTGACCTGCCTGACCAAACCTGTCAAGCTCATGGCTGAGTCCTGTGTAGAGACTATTAGATTTATTGTAGTCCCTGTGATGATGGAAGCAATGGTCCTAGGGCTAGTGTGGTTGAAAAAATGGAACCCTTCCATGGACAGACAAAAATAAGCAGCAGATGCAGAGAAAAGCCACTGGCCAGCAAGTGCTAGTGAAAGTTCTGAGAGTCTGCCACGGTCCTGGAGTTAGAGAGGGGAAAGTGGAACTCACTGATACATTGGAGGGAAGTGAAGTTTTAGAGCCGCCAACTTAACCAAGGTCTTTTGCAAGAAGGAATCAGACACACTTCCACCCCATTGACCCACAGATTGGGCAATTGAGATTGTGCCAAAAGCTAAATTGCCAAAGCTGAAGATGTACTCGATGACGCCCAGGGAAATGGGGGGGGGGGGGAACTCCATGCATTTATAGACAAAAATCTAGCTAGGGTTTTCATTCAACCGGCAAAATCGAGGATGAGGGTCCCTGTGCTCTTCAAGGAAAAGAACGCTGGGTCTCTTAGACTGTGCATGGACTATAGGGGGCTGAACTGTATCTGCGTAGAAAATACGTACCCCCTCCCATTAATGAAGGACATGCTAGGGCACCTTGCCAAAGGGAATATTTTCACCAAGTTGGACTTGAGGGAGGCTTATTACCAAGTGAGGATTAGGGAAGGGGATGAATGGAAGACAGTGTTTAATTGTCCCCTGGGCTGTTACCAATTCCGTGTGATGCTGTTTGGGTTACAAGGAGCACCTGTGATGTTCATACAATTGATAAATGAGGTCCTACATGAGCACCTGTACAAAGGGGTCTTGGTATTAATCTATACCAAGACCATGGAACAGCATGTGAACCTGGTCAGAGCAGTGCTCAAGAAATTGCAGAAGGCTCAACTTTATGCAAAGCTGTCCAAGTGCAACTTTCACAAGACCAACCTAGACTACCTAGGGTATCAGATTTTGAAAGAGGGCATGGAGATGGACCCCAGTAAGGTTTGGGCAATATTAGAGTGGGAATCCCCACAAACAAAGAGGCAATAGCAGAGTTTTCTCGGGTTTGCAAACTTCTACTGCCAATTCATCCCCACATTTGCCCAAATAGCCCTACCAATCACCAACCTGCTGAAAAAGAAGGGAGAAGCTAAGCCCATGCCCAGCCAACCCTTGAACTGGTCACTCAAGTGCTAAGCCACATTAGAAAAACTAAAACGCCTTTTTGCTGTGGAACTGCTCTGAAAACACCCTGACCCGGATGAGCCTTTTGTGATACAAGAGGATGCTAGTGATGTGGCTGTAGCAGTACTACTCCAGAGGAATGCCAAGGGAGAGTTTCGGCCATTCACCTATACATCCTACAAGCTTTCCGAAACTGAGAGGTGATGGACTATTTGGCAGAAAGAAGCCTATGCGGTCCACTGGGCTCTCCTAACCTGGAGACAATTCAGGGAAGGCAGTAAGATTCCTTTCGAAGTGTGGACAGACCACAAGAACCTAGAAGCGTTGAAAGCTCCCCGAAAACACTCTCCTAAACAGGTTCAGTGGGCCCACTTCAATTTCACCCTTCGTTACCTATGGATAGGGAGCAAACTATACGTTCCAGCTGGCCAGAGGATTCCAGTTTTACAGAGGTGCCATGATGCTAGGGCAGCAGGGCATTTTGGATTTGTAAAGACTTCTCACCTCATAAAGAGGCAGTTTTGGTGCCCAAGAATGAAGAAGGACATAGAAGCCTACATGGCCAGTTGTCCTATTATAGCTAGGAGCACATGGTCTCTTTTATGGACCATGGCTACTAGTTATTATGTAAACATATTTATATGTATGTGTGCCTATTCATGTTGTAATCATATGCCATTGTTTACTGTCTTCTAGTTTTACCTGAACTTGCAGCATTTAATAAAGATTAGATGGTGAAATATTGCCATTGTTGAATGGCAAGAAAGGTTAACTGCTTGGATAGCTTTCCATAGAGCCACCGGGTTATGGATTAGCCACTCCAAGACACCCATTCTTTCAGAGGTTGAGATGGTATTGGAAGGGGCTGCAGCGTGTTGCAGTGACCAACCCCAAGTGTGAAAAGGAGAGGCTGTTCAGCTCGCACTGACCTGAGAGTAAAGCCCATTGAAGTCAAAGGTGGCTGGCTTTAGAGTCTACCAGCATAGGACTGTATTGTGCATTTTGCCAGTCTCTCCATCAAAAACTAAATGCTTAGCTGCATCCTTCCCCAGCTTTGTTGAGGCTGGTGGTTCCTTCCTCAAAAAAGCATGGCCCTAATTGGCTAAAGCTATGATTTGTTTCCCTTGAGCTGTGGCTGTGGGTGGTCTGAGATGAAGACGAACTGAGCGAAGCCAGCGGCGGCTGCTGCGCTGATCTTGGGGAAAGAAGACTCAAGTGGGCTGGTGCAGCAGAAGCAGGTGAGCTGCCCAGGTGCAGAGTTCAGAGGGCAGGAGAGAAAATGAAGAGGCAGAACCGCGTGATTAAGCCATCAGAGCATTGGGAAAGGACAGCATAAGAGATGCAGAAGTGCCCTGGCCACAAGTTTTCTTGGAAGGGGTTTCAGTCACCTCTCCTGCTGGCGATGGAGGACGAGACAGTACAGAAAAAAAGTTTAGCTGAGAATGAGCATTTGTTGAGGCTCAAAGAAGACAAATGGAGCAAGTTCCTGGACAAGATACAGAACCAGAAACTCATGGTGTACTTTCTAGTGGGTAACCGCCCATCTCTCCTGGCATTCTACCTCTCTATGGCTGAAGGATTGGCTGTGGAGACAAAGGTAAAATGGGGGGAATACGGTTTAGTATGCAGTTACTGTTCTTAAACTGGTTTGCTTGTTTTCTGTTTGGGGACTTTTGGGGCACCCAGTCACATGGATTCAAAAGCGCGGAGGGAGGGGGAAACTTAGTAAACAAATGCAGACTCAACTTTGATATGATGACCTGATATGTTCAGAAGAAATGACTTCAAAATCTTTTTGTACATCTGGGAAACTTACCAGTCACATCCTGTGCTCATGTTTTCTGCACCATTTCTCCCACATTTTGTACAAAGATGTGCATTTTGTGTAGAAACATAAC
This sequence comes from Oxyrhabdium leporinum, assembly GCA_032468155.1. Lineage (NCBI taxonomy): Eukaryota > Metazoa > Chordata > Lepidosauria > Squamata > Cyclocoridae > Oxyrhabdium > Oxyrhabdium leporinum. The sequence continues at coordinate 50,207 of JANHFL010008220.1, forward strand.
AACTGTGATAGCACAGACACATACTGATTCTCTTTCCTTCTAGAATTCTTTATTTATTGGCCAAGTGTGATTGGACACACAAGGAATTTGTCTTTGGTGCACATGCTCTCAGTGTACATAAAGAAAAAATAAAATACATTCATGAAGAATCATAAGATAGAATACTTAATGATAGTCATAGGTTACTAATAAGCAATCAAATCATACTAGGAAACAAATAGAACAATATAAATTGAAAAGGTACAAGCAACACGGTTATAGTCATAAGTGGGAAGAAATAGGTACTAGGAAGGATGAGAAGAATAATAGTAATAGTCTTAGTAAATAATTGTAGGAATTAGTTGTTTAGCAGAGTGATTGCATTCGGGGAAAAAACTGTCCTTGTGTCTAGTTGTTCTGGTTTGCAGTGCCCTATAGCGTCGTTTTGAGGGTAGAAGTTGAAACAATTTATGTCCAGGATGTGAGGGGTCTGTAGATATTTTCACAGCCCTGTTTTTGACTCGTGCAGTATGCAGGTCCTCAATGGAAGGCAGATTGGTAGCAATTGTTTTTTCTGCAGTTCTAATTATCCGGTGAAGTCTGTGTCTGTCTTGTTTGGTTGCAGAGCCAAACCAGACAGTTCTAGAGGTGCAGATGACAGACTCAATAATTCCTCTGTAAAATTGAATCAGCAGCTCTTTGGACAGTTTGAGCTTTCTGAGTTAGCGATATTTTGAGTAGATGATATTTTGATTTTTTTAATGCCATGTAAGTCCTGTAGATGTTTCTGCATGTCATGAGGCACAACAGGAAATTCACATGGCACCTGTAGATGTTTGAAGTAAGATGAACATGACCTCATTGTCTTTATACATGTATATTTCTCTGACAATCTCAGGTTGAATGGAAGTTATGAAGCTCTAAAAGGAGGAAGTTCAATTGAAGCCATGGAAGACTTCACTGGAGGAGTTGGAGAAACATTTGAAATTAAAAAGGCTCCAAAAAATTTCTATGGACTCTTACAGAAGGCACTTCAAAGAGGCTCACTGGTGGGCTGTTCTATTGATGTAAGTAGAAGTAGCAATGTGAGTTTGAGTTTTCTGACAGGATATTTCCTCCAGTTATTATGCCCCAAAGCAACTGATACAGACTGGGGTACAGAACAGGAATATGGTGTCCTCAAGTGGCTTTGGATAATTCCAGTCAATTCCAGCCATCATATTTAATACAAATTTTAGTTCAAAGCATGTGGAGAGCTTTAGATGGCTGCTTCTGGAGTATATTATCAGGGAATGTTCCTAATATGTAGGAATTTGTTTTGGAATACTGTTATGGGACTTTCCCCTTGAGCATGTATCTTTGATTTATTGAGGGCCCGTTTGTAAAAAATGGCAGCCTTCACACATTTTTTTTCTCTACATGATTCTTCCAAATTGTCAGCCAATAATCATTCTTTCCTAAACTGGCATCCTTTGGAAAACATTGGTTTAGCAAATCAGCCCTAATGTTAAACAAAGCACCACTGGATAATGATGATGTAATTTTCAGCTTCTTTTCCCTATCCCTCTGGAGCATCTTTCCTAGAATTTCTCTTATTAAATAATGGAACTGAGGTTTGTATTCTATTAATCTCTCCTGCTGAGCTGAACTGAGATTCTGAGCTAAACTGGATAAGCCATGATTTAATTTAGCCTGGAGGCCATATTATTTGTGATCCAGATAACCTTGATTTCTCACAGGCTTTGCTTGGGAAGAAAGCTGAAAACTCACTTTCTCAAGTTTCCACATAATTCTAAGCAGAAAATGTTTTTATGGCAACGTAGAGTCATGACAAAATGTTAGCCAGATCACTGGCTGTTTTGTTCATTCCATTTTTTTTCTAATATTAACTGAATCTAAATGTGACAGTGTCAATAATTTAAATGATACACACTGTGCCCTACCATGTTAGTATGTAGGAAGTCCTAATTATTTTAGTGGGACTTATTGTATGAGCATTTGTAAGAGCAGTATACCACACGCCTTCAGTAAAAGCCACATATGGTCTCTCAGTTGCACACCAGGGAGCATATTCCATATTCCTCAAAGTAATGAGCAGGGTCAATCATTTTCATTCTTTTTGCCCTTACAGTGAATTAAAAATTGCCATAGATACAGTACTGAATTTTCCTCAGATAACAATAAGCTATTCCCCAAATAATTTAATTTTAAGGTGGACATGTCATCTTAGATTCATTAAAAAATATTAATGGAGGCAGCTGAGTTTTTTTGTGTCTAATTGTCCTCGTCCAGGTAATCCTACATTCAGATTTGTCTTTCTTTCAGATAAATACAATCATGTGAGTGCTCAGTGATCAAGAATTTAATCATTTCCCCCTTTCTATCACATGATTCAGTATAACCACATTTGGTAACCCCTGGGAATTGCACCCATGACTTTGTGAGACAATCTCTTGACTTTCATTGATTGTCTCCTTATTAGTGAACTGCAACCATTTCTATTTCCCCTTCTCAATCCAATCCACTTACAAATTGATTCACAACACCCACAGCTTATACCTTGCTCATCCTACAAACAGCTCAGAATCACACCCCTAAAATTTACACGGATTCTGTGGGGTAAGTGAGGTTCAGAGGGAGAAATGGGCTCTAGATGGATTCAGAGTGGAACAGGAGTTTTCATTTCTCACAGCCAAGCATTGGAAATTGTTTGCAATAAGATCCTTCCGTTAGTAGTCTCTTCTGCAGCTTCCTCTGTAACCTCGCAACCTGCTCTGAAGATTGGGAATCTTGCAAAACAAATTTTGGAAAGGGAATGCTACAGAAAAAATGAGAAAAGGGATAAGTGAAGTCTATATGTGCAATGCTGGGTTTCAACTTGGGCACAGCATGATACTATAATTAATTTGCAAGTGTCCTTTTAACAACATTAAATGGCGGTGCTAACTTTTTGTTCATATTGTATTCCAGAGATTATCTTATTTCTAAGAGGTGCCCCACATTCCTGCATATACTTATGAAAAAAAGTATGATTTCAATAAAGCAAAAAGGCTGATTTTTTGAAAAAAAAATTCCATTATTTAGATCACCAATGCAGCTGAATCAGAAGCTCGAACCCCAACTGGTCTCATAAAAGGTCATGCATACTCAATAACTGGTATTGATGAGGTAAGCGCCTTCTTATTATGATATTTCTCACCAGAAAGTAGATGGCTAGAAAATAATCTAATAATCCCAGTTAGATTCCCGCTACCATATTTGAACTGTAGAAACCCACACCACCACTAAATGGCAGCAAAGTAATTTAGAAAAACTTGTTGCTCTCTGGTGCCATCATTTGCATCCCAGTATGGCAACTTTAAACTCAATGGAAAGAAATCAAGGTTTGGAAACAGAACTCGCTTGCTAATTCTATTCTCAGGATCAGATGTGTTAGAATAGAAGATATTTTGTTGCACTGGTAAGATATGGCAGCATGCCTATTAGAAAACAGATCGGCACAAGATTCTACTCCAGGCTAAGCCATTGTGCAGTTTGTAAAAGCAAGTGGACTATATAGTCATTTAATACAATGTTTCGAAGAATTACAGGGATTGGGTATATCTAGTCTAATGAAAAGAAGGACTGGGGGAAGGGCACAATAGCAGTGTTCCAACGTTCGAGGGGCTCCTACAAAGGCAAGGGTGATCAAACTATTTTCCAAAGCACCAAAAGGCAAGACAAGAAACAACTTGGAAACTAACCAAGGAGAGAAGCAACTTAGAACTAAGGAGAAATTTCCTAACGTTGAGAGCAATTAACCAAGGGAATAACTTGCCTTCAGAGGTTGTGGGTGCTCTTGCACTAAAGGCTTTCAAAAAGAGACTGGACAATCGTTTGTCTGAAATGATATAGAGTTTCCTGCTTCTTGAGCAGGGGGTTGAACTAGAAGACCTCAGAGATCCCTTCCAACTCTCTATTATTCTATGTTCTAACTGCCACAACTTTAAGATGTGTGGATATGAAGAATATGTGTGGATTCTCCAATATGAAGAATTCCCCATGCTAGCTGGGGAATTCTGGGAGTTCAAGTCCACACTTCTTGAAGTTGCAGAAGTTGAGACACACTGGTTTAATGCATCAGTCACTCCTGAGGTATTCCAAGTACTCAGAAGCAGTTTCTTATATTCTTGAATATTCTCACAACAGCAAGTCCTCAAATCAGCTCAACCTCCTGTCTTTCCGTCTTATCCTGTTACCTCTTCTGCTCATGAGATTTGTCTGTGTGTATGTGAGTGCGTGTGAATGTGTGTATTTATACATCCGTGCGTATGCAGTGTGGAGTGAGTTCAATTGGCTTTTTTTTCATTTGCACACTTCTTAATTTATTTTAAAGTGGGAATCAATTAATAGGAGAGGAGATTCATCATAGCATAAATGTCCTGTGATTCTCTGCTGCTCATTTAACAATGTTCATCCAAAAGGTCAAACAGTTAAATGATGAATTAAAAGCGGCAATGTTAATCAGAAATTAATTTCATTATCACCCATCAAATTGTATAAAAATATATGCATAGCCCAATCTGTTTATATGCAGTTCCGAGGCTGAGGTGACCATAAAAACTATAGTTGACTTTCAGAACAGGCAAAATAATTTATACAATAAGATTATAGTACATTTTTAGTAGATCTTAATTAAGTTAAGCAGTTGAAGTGCAGTTTTTTTTTTTGAAATGGAGAGTTGTTTTGATTTTTTTCAGCCCTCACTGGCCTTTCGTTCTTAATAGGTCAATTACCAAGGGCAAACAGTGAGGCTCATTCGAGTTCGGAATCCGTGGGGTCAAGTAGAATGGAATGGTGCCTGGAGTGACAAGTTAGTATTTGCTGTTCAAGGGATTTATAATCATGTTAAAAAGAATACCCAGAAAACCAAATTATTAACTATGTAATCATCATACTCAAAAAAATGCTCAGCATTGCCATTGGTATAAAAATATCCCTGAGTTCATCGTTTATGAGAAACCATTTAAATATTCAATATCTGAAATTCAGAAAAATAAGTTTAAAAACCTGTCAAAAGAATGGGATTTATTTATATCAGAAAAATAAGGAACAAAGTCCTTGACTTACAACTATTCGTTTAGCGACTTTTTGAAGTTACAATGGCACTGAAAAAAAAGCGACTTACAACCAGTCCTTGCACTTCTGACCATCACAGCTTCCCTACAGTCATGTGATCAAAGTTTGGTTGCTTAGCAACCGGCATGTGTTTATAATGGTTGCAGCATCCCAGGACCATCCCAGTGACACTCCGAGCCAGCTTCTGACAAGTCAATGGAGGAAAATGGATTCACTTAATAACCATGTGATTCACTTAACAGTTGTAGTCATTCGCTTAACAACTACGGCAAAAAGGTCATAAAACTGGCCATGACTCCCTTACCAAGTTCCTTGCTTAGCAACAGATATTCTGGTTCCAATTGTGATTTTACATCCTGGATTACCAGTACATTTCCAGTGCCACCATTTCTAGAAGGAACTACTTTGGAAGCCCATTTCGGATTGCACATGGATGTTATTGTTCCTTGTACTCTTCTGTTTTTGTTTTTGCTATTACAGTCCTACTGTTTTGCTACCCTGTCTATTATTTTAATATTTTTATGGCAAGAAAGAAGAGCATGCCACTCAAAATCCTAGCGTATTGAATTTTGTCAAATGATTAAATCAGTCAATCGATGGTAGGAAAGACTGCACTTATGAATACATTTTCAATTGCAAGTAGAGATAGACCCATATGACCCCATTTCCACTTCCTGTAAATAAGTTCAAAGGCATCGCCTGGGCAATTTCATAGAACAAACAGGGGACAGTATGGAGAAATCAATACTTGCCTTCCAGCAGACCATTAGAGTACAAAAGACATCATTCACGTAGGCTCCACTCCAAGCTACTGAAGGGCAACAAAAGTCCTCCCAAGCACAAAACAAAATAAAAGAAAAAGGAAACTCACAAAAAATGTAACCTACGTTTTAGCCATGTTTCTAGAACAGGGGTATCAAACTCACATTGTTAGGCAGCGTCACATGATGTAGCAGGACTTTTTCCCCCTTTGCTAAACTGGGCGTGGGCATGGCCAGCGTGTGATGCATCCAGCCCACAGGCTGACAGTTTGACAGCCCTGTTCTGGAACATATGTATATATTTTTGGCTGTTTGCAATTAATTAGATGATGATGATGATGATAATGATGATGATGATGATGATGATCGTGATGATAATCCTTTCTCTTGAAGCTCCTCTGAGTGGGATTCCCTCAGCCCATCAGAAAAACAGCAGCTACATCATACAGCATTAGATGATGGAGAATTCTGGTAAATGAAGCTTCTAATTGTAATCCTAAGTATATTGAAGAAAGTATGAAGGTCCCTGTATTGACTAGTTCTTGTTTTAATTGAAAAGTCCTTAAAACAATGCAATGTGTTTTTGACATTATGAAACATTAAATGTTCATTTAATTCAAAATAACAGATACTATAATGCAGAGATATTCCATGAACATTGTTTATGTCCCTTTAACATATGGTAAGTACAGCTATATTGAGTCCAAAAACTGGTTAATTAAGTAAAATATGGCATATAATTTAATTGGTGCTGAGGAAATCCTTTACAAATGTGGATCAGTAGTTC